>JAWMAG010000013.1:10502500-10632500 GCA_037013455.1 Ceratitis rosa | reverse complement strand
ACGATTATTAATATTTAAAATTATGGCTTACTGTCATATTTAATCACAAAAAGTGTAAAACAGAATTGATGAATCAATTAAATCGTTTCTAACTACTTGTTGTTCAAAATTACTTTTGTTATTTCTTGTATTATGATGACTTTATTTTTTGTTGTTTTCTTTGATTTTTTTCTTTTTTTGTTTAATTTCTTGATTTACATTTTTGTAACTCAATTTTCGTGGAAATTACACTCAAAAAACAATTCTGGCATTTAGACATTTTTTGGTGCTTTTTTCCTTGTTTTTGTTTATTTTGTTGGTTTTTTTTTTTATGAACACTACTTTACTTTGGCAATTGCTTCGTATCTTCTGCTTTGTTCTTGTTGTGCATTTTTGTAATTTAAAATGTCACTTTCGTTAGTGCTGGTGTTGATGAGGAAATCACTTGGCAAGAATTTTAATTGAGCCCTTAATGCATTTCAATAAATTTTATTACTTTTTAACTCACATGATTTAGTAATAAATAAAATAAAGTATTTTAGAGATTTCTGTTTTGATTTTTTTAGCATAATATTTTTTTTTGATGATTATATTAGCCAGTATTCGTTTTTTTAATTATTTACAGCAAGAGTAGCGGTTAAAGTTGCATTATTTTGTGTATTAAAATTATAAAAAAAAATATAAAAAGAATATTTTTCCTACCGAATTGCTTTCGTGTGTCACCGACTTCTTGTCAAAATTAAATTAACTTTTAAACTTTTATATGTAAAAAAAAATCAATAATTTTTGATTGAAAATCTCATATTTAGTATTTAAAAATATACATATTACACCGCACTTATATTTTATTTTTCCTCTTTTTATTTAATTATTATTTTTAATTATTTTGTTAATAATGTACATATTATTTTACATGAAAATTTTATTTTATTTTTGTTTTAATATTTATTTTTATTTAAAATATATTATTTTCCCAAAAAAAATTTGTTTTAATTTTTAAACAAATTTTTAATTAAAAATATATTTTTTTTCCAAAATTGTATTTATTCTTCCATTTTTATTTATTTATTTTCTTTTTTTACATTTAAATTTTTTTTTGTAATAAAAATATTTTTTAATGCACAAAATATTTTTTCACTTATTTTTTTTTTATTTCACTGCGTATCTTTAGTTACAATTAGTTTTTTTTATTAAAGTTCTTTATTAATTCTTAAATTATTTTGTTTTTAAAACACAACATTATTGTACATCAATTTTATATAATTTTTTATTATTATTTATTTTTGTGTTATTTTATTTTTTCAATTTAAAATATACGTGGGGATTAACAAAAGTTCGGTCAGTTGGTGACTTTCTATCTGTTTTTGTTAAATCTAAATATACCAAATCCCTTGCAATTACTTTATTAGTTTTACTTTTAAATTTTAGAACGATCGCCTAAAATGGAGACGAAAAAACGCAATATAGCTGAGAATAGGTCAGACGAAATTCCATCACCAACGCAAACAGAAATTCGCCATATGATTCTCTCTCGGGTTTCGGCGTAATTTACAGCCAAAACAAATATTCAGTGAATGCCAAATTGCATTTGGAACGATTGCACCGTTTTTAAAGACTATTTCTAAGTGGTTCCGAAGATTCCAGACCGAACATTTTTCCGTAGAGGACGAGCCCCGAAAAGGTCGACCAAACAGCGTTGACGTCACTGTAACACTGGTGAAGTCCAAAATTGACGAAGACCCACGAATGATTGCTTATGAATTGGGATTAAATGTCATGGCTGCATCGCGAATATTAAGTAATCATCTGGAATCACGATCTAAAATCGTAGTTGCTGTTCCACTGGATCAGACGGTAACTGCAAAATGGTACGCCGAAGAGTGCTTACCAAAAGTTTCCAAATTTTTTTTGGAAAACAGGAAGAAAGGGGATTTGCGGCGCTACTTTTTACATCATGACAACCCGCTATCCCACACTGCTGAAATAACAAGTAATTTTAATGCGATCTCTGGGATCGAAAAAATACGTTCGGAAAAATATTACCTGGATATAGCACTTTGTGATTTCTGGTTTTATCCAAAAATTAAAAAAGAAATTAAAAGGATGGAAGGAGATAATTAATGCGGTTAATGCTGAACTCGATAAGCTTAAAAAGCAAGATTTTGAAGACTGTTTTCAGAAGTGAATCTATGGGCTTAGAAATGCATTGTAATCAATGGCGATAGAGAAGATAAAAAAGGACAAAGATAGCGAATAAATATAAAAATAATTTTTTTTTGTTTTTTTTTCTGGTCAACTTACCGAACTTTTGTTAATTCCCTCGTATTTATAATTTTGTTTTATTTTATTTTATTTTATTTTTTTTAATTGTGTATTTTTTTAACAATTATTATTTTTTGTTTGTTTTTGTTTTACAAATCCAATTCAATGTCTTTATTTCATTCAATTCATTTATTTTGCCTTTGTTTGACGAAACAATGCATAAACTTCAGATGTAATTCCATTAATTCCCTTTCGTTTCAGCCAAGCCTAAGCTCGCCTTATCACTTTTTAAAAGTGCTTTTGCTAATTTATTTTTCTATTTATCTTTTTATTGATCTTTTTAGCGAACATTTTTTTTTTGTTTTGATTATATTTTTTCGTCGATTTTAAGTTGAAAGCTATTGTTCAAAACTATGCCTACAATTGCGATTATTTATGGCTGTCTTTTTAGTCTCTGTCCAATAAGATTTTAATTAATTTGCAGTTCAACTTACGCCTTATTCATCTTATACCTATGTACGTGTATGTATATCCGGCAGTATATTTTTCTTTATTCATTCTCCTTGGCAACAAATTTGCTAAAACCCTCAGAGACTAGCGTGGTATTGATTCACAAGCATACCTCTGTAATGAAACGTGTAACCTAAAAGCTTTCTTAGAAAGGAGAAACAGAGAACTTGTCTTTCCATAGACACATACGCAGTTAATATATTTCTTTTCTCACGAGTACGGTCCACGTCTCCATTAAAGTCCAAGTGGCAATTTTTGGCTAACAACATACATTTCTATTCCTTCTAGTAATTTCAATAAAGGTCAAGATATCTGCTTAGATTGATTGACCAGAGAGAATTCTTTTTTTCATTTTTTTATGTCTCCCTTTTTCTTCATCTTTTTATATTTCAATTTTATTTTAATATCTTTTCCTTTACTTTTTCAGTTTACCTTTTTTTTGTATCACTGCTCCTAGTTAGATTTCGGGTTAGAGAATTGCTTTCGCAATCAAATCCGACGAGTTCAAGCTACGGAGCGATGGTATAATTTAAGGATCTTAGCATTCTCTCTCTCTCTCTCTCTCTCTCTCTCTCTCTCTCTCTCTCTCTCTCTATCTCTATCTCTATCTCTCTCTTCCTCTCTATCTCTCCATTTCTCTCTCTCTCTTTCTCTCTCTCTCTCTCTCTCTCTCTATCTCTATCTCTCTCTTCCTCTCTATCTCTCCATTTCTCTCTCTCTCTTTCTCTCTCTCTTTCTCTCTCTCTTACTCTCTCTCTCTCTCTCTCTCTCTCTCTCTCTCTCTCTTTCTCTCTCTCTTACTCTCTCTCTCTCTCTCTCTCTCTCTCTCTCTCTTTCTCTCTCTCTCTCTCTCTTTCTCTCTCTCTTTCTCTCTTTCTCTCTTTCTCTCTCTCTCTCTCTTCCTCTCTATCTCTCCATTACTCTCTCTTTCTCTCCCTTTCTCTCTTTCTCTCTCTCTCTCTATCTCTCTCTCTTTCTCTCTCATTCTATATAATGCGCTCTCTATTTATGTCTTTCAAACACAACAAACATCTTCCGGAAGTATTAGACATAGAAAAAGCCTGAAGTGTTCTAATGAATAGGAAAGCTTTAAGCTAAATAGATACATTTTTGGTAGCGAAAAAGCCGACGATTTGGACAAGCCATGAATAATTCAATGTCCCTACCTTAGTAGCGATCTGAAGAGAATGTAAGCTAACGAAGAAGATATGACAAAACTACGATAAAATAGGATAAAGAAAGAAAACTAGGCCTCCCTCTGCTTCCACCGAAAACTTTCAAAGCTGGAGTATTCTCATCCAGCCTACCTAGCGGCTTGTAGAGTTTGGTCTTCGTATTTTTCAAGGCCAATAATGAGAATATCATCGGGGTACTGTACACTCCTTTAGAACACTTTACCTTCTGTAGTTAGTTTTGCAGCTCTCATTATTCTTTCAAGCATTTGTTTGAAGGAGTCACACGATAGAGAGTCACCATGTCTGAGACATCCGAACTCTGACTGCGTTTCTGGTAATCGTCAGTGCGTTTGAATGGCTCGGTGGTTAAGGAATCGACTCTTTTAGAGCTTCATCTTAGCTAAGTGATGGAGCGTCTCCTTATAATTCAATGAAATTGAACATTCTCTTCGAAAATCGATCATAAATGCTCGACGATGAGCGATAGAATGTTAATTCTCTAATTCCCTCATTCTAATGTAACGTCAACCTGTTCGCACAAAAAAATTTTTGAGCATAAAGACACTCCTAAATTCTTGCTCCATTTCTGAACTCATATGCAAATTCTTGTCAATATATGTAGGTTAATCTGTCAAAAATAAAGTTTCGCGCTCGAGATAACTGAACAAAAAAGCATTAATTAATTTCGTCATACTTCACCTCCAATAATTAATTGTGAACTTAATAATTTTCTTTTTTTTTGTTTTTTTTTTATTTTTTATTTTATTTTTTTTTGCTAAATTTTGACTAATTTACACCATTACCTATAGACCGATACCAATATTTCTCACATCACATCATCTTAATTATCAACAGCCTCCGCATTATCATTAAACCACCGCAAACCTGAAGTTCTCTTGCTATGGTTGTTGCTATTGCCATCAGAGCCGACGCGAAGTCACGATCAACATACGAGTATGAATATTGTTGGGAAAGGCAAAAGCAATAGCAAAAACAATAAAAGCGGACAACGTCAGTGACGGTAATAAAAAATGCAATTCGTCCGCCGTTAAGAGGCGATGTAAGAATAACAATAACAACAACAACAATACGCAATAGCATCTAACTACAATAGCAACAACAAGATGACAACATGCAAAATCAATGCAATAAGCGAAGTAAAAAAATCCAAAACGACACAACCAACTATTACAATAACAACAAAGGAAACAACAGCAGCAAATTATGTATAAATAAGTGCGCATGCGCAGATCGCATCGTTGGAATTCCGGTAAATATACAATAATTGCATACCTATACATATGTAAATACGTATATTCATATATGTGCATACATACATACAGGCATCTATTTAATTTCTTATAAAATACATTATAATTACATACATATATACTTAGGACTAATAGTGCTTAAAATAATATACACGTACATATAATACATACATTTACCTTTAACGTAATTGCACATACGAATACGTCACGGCAGTATTTAGTTGCAACAATTTGACGGCGATTAAGCACAAATCATTTGTTAGCATTCGCTCTTTAATTTGATGTGTGTGTGTCGATTGCGGAAGGGTCATTGTATAGTATGTGCGCTGGGTAAGGGTAGTTATGTAAGTGATAATGACAATGACTTGTTTAAAGATTTTTTTTTTGGTATTACTGAATGATCGCCAATGTAATTTTATTCACTGAAACAATTTTTTTTTAATTATAACGCAAGCTAACGATACTATATTGAATGTAAAAAAGCCGTTATCGGATTACTTATGTAATAGGCAAGCACAAACGAAAAATGCAATTGATAAAATTTATATGGTTATTACAAATACAAAAAACAAAATTAAAATAATTTTGTGTACTTTATTTTATTTTTCTGTAACAAAACTATGGGTTTATTTTACTTATTTGTTTATTTTTTTTAATTTTATTATATATTTGATTTATTTTATTTTATTTTATTTTATTTTAATTTATTTTATTTTATTTTATTTTATTTTTTTTATTTTATTTCATTTATTTTATTTTACTTTATTTTATTTTAATTTATTTTATTTTAATTCATTTTATTTTATTTTATTTTATTTTATTTTATTTTATTTTATTTTATATTATTTTATTCTATTTTATTTTATTTTATTTTATTTGATTTTATTTTATTTCATTTATTTTATTTTATTTTATTTTATTTTACTTTATTTTATTTTAATTTATTTTATTTTAATTCATTTTATTTTATTTTATTTTATTTTATTTTATTTTATTTTATTTTATTTTATTTTATTTTATTTTATTTTATTTTATTTTATTTTATTTTATTTGATTTTATTTTATTTTATTTTATTTTATTTTATTTTATTTTATTTTATTTTATTTTATTTTATTTTATTTTATTTTATTTTGTTTTATTTTATTTTATTTTATTTTATTTTATTTTATTTTATTTTAATTTATTTTATTTTATTTTATTTTATTTTATTTTATTTTATTTTGTTTTATTTTATTTTATTTTATTTTATTTTATTTTATTTTATTTTATTTTGTTTTATTTTATTTTATTTTATTTTATTTCATTTTATTTTATTTTATTTTATTTTATTTTAATTTATTTTATTTTATTTTATTTTATTTTATTTTATTTTATTTTATTTTGTTTTATTTTATTTTATTTTAATTTATTTTATTTTATTTTATTTTATTTTATTTTATTTTATTTTATTTTATTCTATTTTATTTTATTTTATTTTATTTTATTTTTTTTTTTATTTTATTTTATTTTATTTTATTTTATTTTATTTTATTTTATTTTATATTATTTTATTTTATTTTATTTTATTTTCTTTTATTTTATTTTATTTTATTTTATTTTATTTTATTTTCTTTTATTTTATTTTATTTTATTTTATTTTATTTTATTTTATTTTATTTTATTTTATTTTATTTTATTTTATTTTATTTTATTTCATTTCATTTCATTTCATTTTAATTTATTTTTTTATTTTATTTTATTTTATTTTATTTTATGTTACTTTATTTTATTTTATTTTATGTTGTTTTATTTAATTTAATTTAATTTTATTATATTTCAGTTTTTTTAATTTATTTTATTTATTATTTTTAAATAACAAATATATACATAAATATATAGTAAGTATGTATAATAATTTAAAAATATTTTAAACTATTTATGACCAAATAAAGAAGGTATTCTAGAAGTAGCCTTCAAGGACTAGCACCGTATTTGACTATCAAGTAGAGCTTATTAAAAACATTTTCCAGTAATTGGCATTCCCGTGAGAGTAAGAGTAGCTCATGAATGCTATAATGAGTGATTCAAAACAAAGAGCGAATAAAAAAATATAATAAGAACGTATTGGATTTTTAATAAGAATATTTTCCATTAAATAGAATGTGTTTGAGAGTGCAGAACATACAAAAATATTTCTATAACTAAATTACAAGCATAAATATGTACATACCTTCATACATAAATATATTACTTTAACTTTGCAATAATTATTTCACCACCAGTTGTAGTTGGCAACACTGGCATTGTTTTGGAGCACCAGCGATGTGATCTTCAGCACATTTGCCTTTAATACAAAATCTATAGGAATATAAAAAAACTCCAGTGTATTGTTGGTGTTATCTTTTCCTATTGTTGTTATTTTTGTTGTTATTGTGAGCGTCTCCGCTCGAAAAAGTGATTGAGTAGAATCTGTGCAATGTTTGCTATTGTTAGTGAATTAATTTTGATTTTTTTTTCTAAAAGTTTTCGATTTTATTTTTTTGTTTTTGTTTTTGTAGGTGTGTTTGCCAACCTGAGCAGCTTTATTTTATAGTTTTTTTCTTTTTTTTTATTTATTTTTTTGCTTGCACGCTCACATTCAGCACTGATCTAGAAGATCAATCTGCTTCTAAGTTTCGCAGCATTTGTATGCTTGTATGTGTTTACGTTTGTGTGCTTGTAAGTACACCTACCCCCGTGCATGTATACAAACACACACACACGCCTGCATACGTGCACACATTTAAATAAATTTATTTGAAAAACGAACGGTGCTTTAACGCTCACCACACAATGGCTATGAGCTCCATTATGCTGCTCACAATCGCTGGCGACGCCGCTGCCGCCGCTAACTTCAATTGTTGCGCTGCTTGACGTTGAAGCATACGGTAAAGAAGAGCGCACCTATATGAATATTTAATGGTGAGATGCCTCAAACAGCTCCTACTTGGCAGCCAGTTGTTGTTGTTATTGTAGTTTTTGTTGTTTTCGTTATATTTAGCTAGCATTGTTATACTGCCATTGTGCTCAGGCGCGTTGTTTGGAGCTTAGCTACTACTTGTTGGCGCTTCGTTACAGTTAGTGTTGTTCTTGTTGTTGTTGTTGTTGTTTTTGCTTTCATTTTATTTTTGTTTGCAGCTGTTTGGCGCTATTTCATTACCTTTGTTGTGGTTGTTGCTAGTTTTTCAAGCAACTTAACTTCAATTATTTTCATTTCATTTATTTTTACTGCTGAGATGCTCAACAGAAATTGTTTTTAATTTTGTTTATTTTTATTTTTTTGTTGTAACTTTTATTGTTGCTCTGCTTATTGTTATAGCCAAGTAGTGGTCGTTGTTGCTGTTGCTCACTATTTTTGCACTACAATTGTTGCTCGATCGCGCTGCTCAGTATGAAGATGAGTGAATCGCTGCGCCGACCAGTCCTCGTCACTGCCGACGTCGTCATCGTCGTCGCCTCATCATCAGTCACTGTTAACTCAGCGGTTGTTGCTATTGTTCTTGTTTTGTTGTTTGATGGAACAAATTCTCTAACGTATGTACATTATTATTCAATTGTCAGTTAGTTGGCAACGCGCACGAGCACCCGCTTCGAACAACAACTAAACTAACTCATTGCTGATTTTTGTTGTTTTTGTTGTTTTTTTTTTTTGCATGTTCAATTTAATGCATAGACTCTACCGCGCTCATCTGCCAGCCGTCGCTGCTGCTGCGCCGCTTCTCCTGCCTCAGCCTCAGCCACAGCCACGGGTTGGCTGCTTTGCGCGGCGGTCGGTGTTTGCCGTTATAAATAGCGTTGCATCGTCATGTGGAACCCTAATTCATAGCGATCGTGTGTATTAAAAAGTAGCAGTTGGTCCGCAAAACAAAAGACTCAAAGCGCAAGCAAACACGGTGTGGAGGTAGAGAAGTTTGCGAGAAAAATTAAAATCGTTAAAGTTCGAAGAAAAAATTTTTTTAATCAATAAATAAAAAAAAAATAAACAAATTGTGTTTTAATACATATTTATATATACTGAAAAACAATTTCAAATATTTTGAGGAACCACAGTTATTTGTGTTGTAAGAAATTCGTACAAGTGTAGTGCAGAACTGAGTAATAACTCAACAGTTGTGCCCAGCAGAGGATATAAATACAAAAAGGACATTTAATTTAAATACTTCAAATACTGTGAGAAACTTTTTCTGTGCTTGCGGCAGTGTTTGCAATTGTTCCAGTAGAAATTTTGTGTTTTTGAAAAAAAAGTTAGACAATCCGAAAAATGATGTCGCTGAAATCTCTGTTCTTTATTGTGAGTACACATTTTTATAATTATAATAATTATTTTTATTTAAAAAATTAGTATTTAAAGTTTAAACCCACAATTTTAACATTAATTCTCTTGTAGTTGTATTTATAACATTCCTGTTAAAATTAAAGTAAAATTCCATAATATTTATTAAATATTTTTTTTACTAAATTAAAAATTTTTAATATTTGACATAATTTAATTGTATTTTAAATAATTTTTTTTATAATTAAATGCAATACAAGAGAAAAAATTTAAAAGCTTTTTTTACAACAACAAAAAATTCTTTCTATCAATTTATTAAGATTTTTAATAAATCAAAGTGGTTTTCGTCCTCTAAACTATTTATCTATCTAACAAAATAAAACTTATAAAAGTATTATAATATAAAAAAATTAACATAAAAACAAAAACTTCTAAAAATAAAAAAACATGAGTTTATTTGATAGCACTTTAGAAAAGGAACCAATTTATGTAAAATATACTAAAAATTAGTAAATAATATTAAATTTAATTATCTTAGTTAATAAATAACATAAAATAAGGTATTATAAAAAAATTTATAAAATGGTATAAAAAATAAAGTTAAATTAAATAAATTAAATTAGTTTGAATTAAGTTAAATTTAAATTAGTTTGAATTAAGTTAAATTTAAATTAGTTAAACTCAACTAAATTAAATTAAATTCATTAAATAAAATGAAATATATAAAAAGAAATCAAATAAAATAAATCTTAATTAAATTAAATTAAAGTAAACAAAAAAGTAAGCTAAATAAAATTAAATTAAATTAAACCGACTAAATAAAATTAAATTTAATATATTAAATATAAGTTAAATTAAAATAAAATAAATAAAATCAAATAAGGAAAAACAAAATAAAATATTTAAAAGAAATAATAAAATAAAATTATATTAAATTAAATTAAATAAGATAAATGAATGAACAAAATAAAACTAATTTAAATTAAATCAAATTGAATAAAGTTAAATCTATTTAAATTTAGTCTAACTCAGTTTTTTTAAAATAAATTATATTGATTAAATCAAATTAAATCAAATATCTCGAATCTAATTAATTTAATTTCATTAAATATAACGAAATAAAATAAAATTAATTTAAAGAAAATGAAATAAGACAAAATAAAAAATAGAGTAGAAATAAAATAAGAAAAAAAGGATGAACAAAATAAAATAAAGTAAAAATAAATGAAATTAAAAAATTGTTTTAATTTTAGTTAAACTCAATTAAATTCAATTGAATTAAATAGGTTAAATAAAATTAAATGAAATGAATTAAATCTAAATTAAATTAAAGTAAATTAAATAAAATTAAATAAAATGAGCCAAAATAAATAATTTTTTTTAATAATTAAGCCAAAATAAAATAATTAAAAGAAAAAATAAAATACAAGAAAATGATATTAAGAAAATAAAATTAAAGAGATAAAATTCAAAGTATTCATTTAAAATAAAATAAAATGAATATGTTCATATTTAAATAAATAATTTATTTTAAATTATAAATTTTCTTCTTAGAGCTAAAAATATAATATTAAGCTAAAAAATATTTTATTGCAGCACTGAATTCCATTTTGAGTTAAAAATAGCTGAAACTTCAGAAATATGACTATAATTATGGTATTAAAAAAACATTTACAAAAAATTGAAATAAAAACAAACATTTATGGTTAAATTAAATTCATATGTCTAATGAATGAATAAATTGTAATTATTATTCTTGCTTAAAAAAAAACTTTTTATTATCAAATAAAAAAAATTAATAATAAATAGTTGAGTAGGAGCTATTGCCGATATCGGTACGTCAAGGCCAAATTAAGTCCATTAATATAACACCAAAGTTTTCGGCTAATTTTTCAACCAATTGGATGCTCTTATGAATTTTATTAATTTACTTTCTTTAGTTTCTGCCATTCGGCAAAATATACCCATGAAAGCGACTCCAAAATACCGAAGTCATCATTTCTTCCTCCCCCTTAAACCTACAGCTCAAGCATCTTCTGAAATGGTGACTTAGCTTTACTGCATGGGGCATGGGGGTTTCATAGGATGTGAGGACCCCATTTTTCTCGACTTGTGACAGTTCAAAGTTTTATTCCCATCTTATCGAGGCCTGTCTATAAACCATTTTTCTTACTTTCTACTTCTTAAGAGAGGCATTCCGATGTTTTCTTCTTTCCATAAAAATCTACTTGATCCTGCTATGCCTAGAAAGTTTGTCTGGTTAGCATACTACTTCAGCAGCAGTTTCAGAGACTTAAGTCTTAATTTTTACTGATAGCGTTTCCAATATCTCTTAGTCATATGCCCTCTCCAGCTCGGTTTGTTGTTCAAAATGACTCATGAAAACTTCGCTTTATCTCGCAGGTGAGCTTCGAACTGCTGGAGTAGTTGACAGAATGGTGTTTAAAAATGCCTTTCATGCAATTAATTCTTATTTAATAATTTATTTAATTTAAATATCATATTACTGAACTCGAAAATTTTAAACAGATCAACTTCATTAATGACAACAACACAATTTTATTTACCAAATATCAGCTAAAATTCGTCAAAGCTAACAGAAAAAAAAATAGAAAATAATAAAAATTCTTATCTTTCCTTTAATCAAATATTTCAATTTCGTTTTATATATGCACTAACGAATACAACATTTTTTCGGTTTCAATTTATTTCATCACCTCAACAACTAATTTATTTTCTTTTACTTATTTACGCAATTCTCACTTTTTCCTTTCAATGTGTATTCAACTATTTTGCCTCTAGAGTTTTTTTTCTTTTTTTGCTTTCAATGTATGTATGTGTATCTCAATCGAAATTTTCTAACTAACAAAATGCGCTGCGAAGATGAGTGGTTAGATGGATATTATGAAGTACATGCGCCTGGAAGTATGCTACGTGCTCTATTGCTGCTTACCTTACTATATTTAATACGTGTCCTACACACTACAAGTAAATTGAAATTGCACAGCTGTTGTACGCACTAAGAAAATAAAGGAGCATACGAACTCGACGAACCAGAATAAGAATTGAGTGGAAAAAATCACGTACAATATTATAGAAAGTAAAATAAAATATAGAATATATACTTTGCTGATGACAAATGTCATTAAGTGTTGGGGAGATGTGAGAGGAGGAGGAGCAAGGCAAAAAAATTGTATTAAGAAAATTAGATGCGAACTCTGAGTAGTCAAATTTCAACACAAGATTTTCTGTAATAAACATAATTATCTTCACACTCGTAGAGGTTGAAGTTTTTCAAATAGTTTTAAAGACGGAAACTAAAGAAGCAAAGTAATTCATTTCATAATTTCCCAAAGCAACAGACTCCGGCAGTACTCTGAAACTGAAACAACAGATTTTGTATGCTGGAATTTAATTATTTTTAATACTCTTTAACGAGAGTAGTCCGAATTTTCGGAATAACATTGAAACTTAAATAAATACTTAATTAAATAGTGAAAAGTTCTCTGAATTGTCGAAGTAACTCAGCAACTCAACTACATTAGCAGCAAGACACTAGTCCTACATAATATTTTTCATAGAAGAATGACCTCCGAATGTACCTCGAGTTTTCGGAGTTACTCCGAAACTCCATTAGCAGCTTTTTTATGCTTAAAACTAATATCCTTTAATATTTTTCACAAACGATCAAAATCCGAGAGTTCTCCGAATTTTCGGAGTTACTCCGAAACTTCAAAAAAAAAATCTAAATACATTTTTGGCTTTTATTACGCTTTAAACTAGTCCTATTTAATATTTTTCACGAAATTGTGAATTCCGAAATTACTCCAAATTTTCGGAGTAACTTCAAAAAAAATCTAAATATATTTTTTGGCATCAAATTCAAGTTTCTATATATCCGGAATTATTTATCAATATTTTTCTTCTCCTTAAATTTTTCAAAGAAACATTGCTCAGCTTGGCAAATAGTCTTCAAGAGGATATTCTGTCACAGCGCAAATATTTACACTAACCCACATTCAAGTATTTATTTAAGCGTAAAAACATCTGAAATTGACATTAAGTGTCATAAGCACTTTGGAAATAAGGGCCAACACATACGTATAGTTGGAAAAAAAGGTTAACTTAACTCATTTATTGTTTAACCCCAATTTTTTCCTAACGCAAATACGCATACAAAAAAAAATAAAAAATAAATACAAAAAAAAGGGTTAAGTTTGTCAGAATGAGGAAAAAAATGTTCAATATTTTATTGCAAAAAGCAATTTTCTTTATTTATCTTTTTTTAACTTTTTTATATCATTTTTTTTTTTATTTTTATTTTTCTGGTAGGGGAGTGTGTATTTTATGCGCCACAACTTTCTATTGACAAATTTATTTTTGTTCTTTTTTTTATTACTCCGAAATTATGTTACAGTTTTGGAAATACTCCGAAAATTGTAAACGTTCAATTAACTAAACGGCGTATTAAAAACAGCTATTTAAGCCACTTTCCTGCTTAAAATATAGGAATTTAAGTTTTCGGAATAACTCCGAGAATGCTAAAGCACATAAACACTAATAATAAATGTAATCACGTTGCTATCATTTTTAAAGCAGCAAATTCATTTTTTCTTGCAAAGAAATATATATTTTATTACTCCGAAAAACTTTTACAGTTTCGGAGTGACTCGGAAAATTTCAAACATTTAATAAACTAAACTGCGTATTAAAAATAGCTATTTAAGCTACTTCTCAGATCAAAATAAAGTAATTAAGTTTTCGGAGTAACTCCGAAAATGCTAAAATACATAGAAATTATTAATAAATGTCATGACGTATTAATATTAACTCGTCGCTATCATTTTTAAAGCATAAAAATTATTTTTAAAAAATTAATTTTAAAAAGTATATATTTTATTACTTCGAAAAAAAAAAAACAAATAACCCGAAGTGACTTTGAAATAGCTCCGAAAATGTTAAATTTTATAGAAAACTTTAATAAATATGATAGCATTAAAACTTTCATACTATTTTTAAATAATTATCAATAACTATTATGTTAGAAACGGTTGAATGCCTCATAACTGAAAACCGCACAAAAGTATGCAGTAATTTCCTTTATTGTGAGTATTATTTTCAGCTTTTATTACGAAAATATTATTTTTGAATTTATACGCCATTAGTAATGGCTATTGAAAACAAAAGGATATGCTCGCATACCAATACGGAAATGTGTAAGTCTGTTTGTACACATTTGATCATTTACATTTAAACGCCGCGGTTAACCGCCTAAAAGCATGCAAAAATGCTACAATACTAACATTCAACTAAATGCTGTCAATATAACTGTAAACATTAGCTTAATACCCAACTAAACCGCTTCAAAGTGGCAACATTTTTTGTGTGGTCAAACAAAAATATATGTAAATGTATGAGTATGTACTTGTATGTATGTAAGTAGAATGCATTAACTAAAAAGGCATGCAAATATTTGTTGCTAGTTGTTGGTGGGAGAAGAAAAATAATTCAAATTAGTTAAAAGAAAAATGAATATTTTCAAAGCAATACAATTTTTGGAGGCTTTTTTTGGCGTAGAAACTTTTTTCCAACTACCACAATAAAATCCTTTTAAGTTGATTGCCTCTGGATACAGCTAAGCTGGTGCTTGAAAGCGAAATTACTTGGATTGTGAAGGACGGAATATGTAATTGGACTGTCAGCTTCACAGTTGTGAACTCTTTACAGTGAAGATTTATTTGTTTTGCCAATTAGTTTTATTGATTTAGAGTGTGGGTAAATTTAATCGTTTGCCTTAACGCCTTAAGGTATGCTAAAATTTTGTCGGCTTCATTGTTAGCTGTGGTGACAAAGTATGCAATAAGATAAGTACAAAAATATGTAATAAAATTTTTAATAAATACGGACTAAATATTGAAAATGTGTACAACAAAAAATTTTTTAACGAAAACGTCAAGTTTTAAAGTTTAGACAATTTGGGTAAAAAGCCTTGAGTGTAAGAAATTTTTGGGCTTACTATTGTCTTGAAAACTTTTAAAAATCATTCACCTACTTAATTGCTCACTCCGAATTTTTCGAAAATTTTCGGAGTAACTCCGAAAGCATGAAAATTCGCCAAACTTATTTTTTCAGCGTTGGGTAAATAATTTTAACTCCACATATCACGAAGCTGTTTTCGGAGTAAGTCAAAAATATGTATTTTGCCGTATTTGTCTAAAAAATGCAAACTTTTTTATCAGAAAAATGTCTAGTATTATTAACAAACCTTTCACAAATAGTTTGCATTCACTATTTTTTAATCGGAATTTTTTACCAATCTCTTTTCGGTGTAATTCTAAAAGCTGTTTTCCCCACTTTCAGTACATAAACTCAACTAACACATTTGCTTTTTATGAATAAAAGTATAACTTTGATAAGGAACCATTTTTTTCAAACTTTGCTCTTTTTATTGTGAGCTACTTAAATTTCAACTCCAACTCAACTCGAGTTTTTCGGAGTAACTCCGAAAGTAATAATTTTTTTATTTTAAAGCTTTACACTTATTTCATCTTCTTATAGCATTTTTGTATTGAAAGTTGCTAGAATTTGAACTCCGCAGTAATTCCGAATATTCGGAGTAACTCTAAAACTAGTAAAATTTGTATTTTAAAGTCATATACTTAATTTAATCATTTCATGCTATTTCTTTATGAAATTCGCTTGAATTTTAACACTGCGATTATTCCGAATTTTTCGGAGTAACTAGGAATCTAATAAAATTTGCATTTTAAAATGAGATACTTATTTTTAACCACTTCTGATGATTTTTTATAATGAAAGTTGCTAGAATTTCAACTCACAATTCACTCCAAACTTTTCGGAGTAACTCCGAAAGCAAAAAAATGTCTTATTAAAACAAATACATATTTCTATCATCTGCTACCATTTTTATGAAATTTATAATGAAATACTTTAAAGATTTGCCTACCTTACATATACAAATTTCTCATTACTTACATTTATTTTGCGCTTTTGTATACAACTTTTTGACTATCCATTACTCGCTGCTTTACCTTCTTTACCACTTTGACTTTCTCGCTTCCTGTCTTACCCAACTGTTCATTTTACTTTTCACATTGAAAGTTATCTTTACGTGGCACTTTTACTTGACTTCTTCGCCGACTTTTGTTATACTTATTTCCGCAAACAATTTTCCACAAGTTTCAACAACAACAACAATAACAGCAGGAGCAACAATAAGTATCTCTTGGCTTGCAGCTGCGTCGACAAGTTTGTCTAGACGCTATCACCAACACCATCACCTTCCCTCACCATCCGAAGCAGCAACAGCAACAGCAGCAGCAGCTTCACAACTGCCTGCCATTAGAGTTAGTTGCCGTTAGAACAGACAATTAAAAACGCCCAAAATGCGCGTGGCATCACGTCTTGTTGCACATTGTTATTGCTGCAGTGGTAACCGCAGAGTGGAATACTTAAATAATTTTTTTAATATATTTTTATTTTTTCTTTTGATAATGAAATAAACGTTCTGCAGCGTAGTCTATGTCAGTCTGGGCTGTTTTTGCTACTTTTTCTTATTTTTATTTGGCAATTTTATTTACTTTTGCCGGGTAGGAAAGGGGAAAGGAAGACTTCAACCGACTACATGAGCTTTTAAGTATATATAATTATATGCTTACATATTATACCTTCAAATTTCCAAAAGAAAAAGAACTCCAAAGCAGCCAGAGTCGTATTATAGCAAATGGCGGCTGAGAGTGGGTACTTTTCTGTGCAAATAAATAAAAGTAACCCTTGGCTAGAATTTTGCTTTTTTCTCGCCCTCTCTCTCTCTCTCTAGCACTTTTTCCCTAGTTCTTTCTCTCCCCCCTTCTCTCTTTCTCTCTCTAGCCGTTTAACGCACAGAGTGAAATCGGAAAAGGCCATTTAGATTGCCGCCCGCTTTAAGCAGTCCGAGTATGGCTGTGGCTAACATTCGAAACACATAAAAATTGGACTGTCTATAAACGGAAAATATACTTAAAAAATAGCACTAATGTGCGTCTATGCTGTTCAATGGACGTGGGCAAATATAATATTTGCCCTTCTGGCGAAGCACGTTTCTGGCTTTTGGCAGTGAAAATGCGACGTTTCAGTTTTTTTTTTTGTTTTTTGCCTAAAGTTTTTATTCACCACTAAATTTTTATATTTTTAATATTGCCTATATTACAGAACCGCAGCAAAGATAAATGAAAAATTTAAAAATATATTAAATGAAAATAAGTTCTCTGACACAAAACTTAACAATATTTCGTTTTTAGAATAAATTTTTACAACCTTGACCACTATAAAGTTTTTATTAAAACTATTTCAAAGAAACTTTTTATTTCGCCCAAAAAAATTTACTGCGAAATTAGTCCGAAAATTTTCGGAGTTATTTATTATATTACTATAAGCAAATATTGTGAAAACTCTTAAATATTTAAAAGAAATCTACTCCGAAATTATGCCAAAATTTTTCGGAGTTATTTATTTTCTTATTTCTAAGCAAATATTATGTTTTTTATTTTTTTTATTTTCGTAGAAAATATTTTTATTTGGAGAAATTTTATGCACCGAAATTTTAACTGCGAAATTTTTCGGAGTGATTACATTTCGAAATTAAACTATTTAGCTCCAAACTAAGTTTTTCGATGTAAATTGGGAACTTGGAAATTATTCCGAATTTTTTCGGAGTCAATTAAATTTGGAATTCAACTTTTTGGTTTCAAATTAACTTTTTCGTTGTAAATTGGGAACTCCGAAATTATTTCGAAAATTTTCGAAATGAATAAAATTTGGAATTAATTGGTAATTGTAAACCCAAAAAATATTCCGAAAATTTTTTAAATAGCTTTAAATAGTTTAAAAAGTCTAACATACAGTCTTTGAAAAATAGTAAAAAATTAGAAAAATAAAAAAGAAACAAAGTGCAAAACTTTTAAACATTTTTATAAACTCGTATATAAAATAATATGAATTTTCCAAAAAAAAATATTTTTATTCCATCGATGCTTTTGCTTTCATTTCTTCCAATAAATGAAATTATTTTACATAATTTCCAATTAAAATTATTAAAGTAGAAATATTTTCGAAATTCCTCAAACCTATATTCGAAACGAATTCTCACAACAACAGCAATTGCTTGCCACAATTAACAACCGAACGCTTGTGTTGTGAAGTGGCAACAACAATGTAAACACCAATGACAACCGCAAAAAGTAGAAAATTCACACATACATTCATACATATGTATGTACATATATTTATATATTTATGAGTTTACAATTCAAACAACAAACCACTTAAATGTGTTAATGCTGCGTGTAAAATGCAAAAATTCAACAACAACAACAACAAGTATGCAATTACAATAAATTAAATAAATGAAATCACAATTAATTAAATTACTAAAGTGCAACGGCAGGGGCAACAACAACAAAAATAAGTATTTTAAACAAAAACTTAAAAGACAAAATGCAAACGAAAATCATTTAGACACTCATACACACACGCACATACGAGCAGTTATCTAGACAGTGAAGGTAGTAGCCGAAATGGGTGGAAATGGACTAACGGTGTAAACGACAGACTCACACTGCGCTAGTGACTGAGCAACTGAGTGAGTGACGAGCCGAGTGTAGCGAGTTGGAAAATAATTAGAAAACAAATAGAGCAGTGACTCATGTGAATTTAAAGCGCACACACAAATGCACCTGAAGTATATTATATGTATGTGCAGCATCTTTTGAAAATCTCCAGCAACAAAAACGATATGCTTTTGTAATGGCATTAAAGTCTTCTGCTGCCGCCTAAGTTTGTCTTGTGGAGAGAGAGATCAGCCAATGACTTTTGCTTTTTGCCAAAGGGAAAATAATTGTTATATTAAGACAGGCCCAGTTAGAAAAAGAAGAAGAAGCAGCATTAGTTAGAAATAATGCTAATAACAACAACCGCATGTTGCACATATGCAATGTTGCCAAAGCAACAACGACTACGGCAGCATTCGATGTGGAGTAGATGTGTTGCATAGACGGCATTTTTGCATGCTGCAACGTTTTTCTATGAATTTCATAAGGCATTCCATAGGCACAGTGGATGTGTGAGGGAGAAAATGTGTGGAAAAAAATATTTTTGGTGAAAAATAAAATTTCTTATTAGTTTTTCTTTTAAAATTTCCCTAAAAGTATAAAATGAAAACTTTTAAATATCGTAAATTTTTTAATATCGAAAATTTCTTAATATCGTAAATTTTTTACTATCGAAAAATTTAATATCAAAAACTGTTTAAAATCGAAAGTTTCTAATATCGTAATTTTATTAATACCGTTAAAATAATATCGTAAATTTTTTAATAACGGAAATTTTTTAATTTTCGAGTTCTTAATAAGAAAATTCGGTTGAAAAATAGTTATAAGAACTGATAATATAGATGTAGGTTAAAAAAATTGTCAAAAAATATACTTTTGGGAAAAAAATATTCTTCAATAAAAAATAAAAATGTGTGTATAATCAATGTTTAAAAAATCAAATTCGAAAAAAATATTTTCATTTTTCTAAGCAATAAATTGTAAGGAGTTTTCTCAGCATGACTTCATATCCGCACCACTGTGCGACTCTTCTCAATTCCGACCAGCAGCAATTTTATTTAATAAACGCATATTTGAAATTCCAACATATTCTTGCTAATAGAAGGCAAGAAAAATATGCTATGCAATGGAAATAGTAGAAAATTGCTGAAAGTGAGACCGTTAGCAACGTGCATAACCTAAAAAGAAGAGGCAGCAACAACATTAAGTGCAATAAATGCCAATTGCCTGAGTAATGCAACGGCAATCAAATTGATTAAATGATGGAGATTGTGAATTTTGAATGTCTGTTTGCATTTGTATGTAGTATACTATGTGTGTGTGTGTCAATGAGTCGCAACAGAAGAGCGACATTGCAACAGTGGAGTACAATGAGTGAGTGAGTGATGGCATGAATGATTGCCACAAGTAAAATGTTGCAACAAGTGCACGTGTATGTATATTTACATACATACATATGAACATATATTTTGGTTTGTATGGTATGTAAAGCAAAGATGAAAAAATTAAAAAAAAGAAAATTTCACAGAAACAAAAACAAAATTTATTTGAATTTTCCCAAGCGCGAATAGCAAAGGGAATAAAATCATTCAAGTGTTTATTGATTACCATTGTTGTTGCTATTGCTCTAGCTATTATTGTTTTATGATTTGATTAGCTGTGTAGTTATGCATTCACAAGTACGCACATGCACACACACACACACACATACACCCAAATCCACTTGTTTATGCCACAACGCGCGTATAAAATCCACCAAAAAAATGTTTGTTCTTGCTGCCTGCAATAGCGCATTTCGAGTGTATTGGTATGTGCGCATGAATGCAGTTTGAGTGGCATTGAGCTACGCGTGTTTTTGGTTTCGGCTGATTTGTGTGTAGCAAATAGCTTTGACGCTGAATTGACAGTACTTGCCACAAATAACACTTTGCAACATGAAATGTTTTCCTGTGAGATTTATTTCTTTCACAAAGTTTTCCATAAAAAGCAGAACATATGTGAGTAAATGCATTTAAAAAAAGCAAGAAATTCCAAATTTCTTTTTTATTTTCTCTCTTTATTTTTTCTTTTATTTTCTGTTTAAATTGAATTTAATTTTTTTTATATTAAATATATTATATTTCACTTTATTTTATTTTATTTAATTTTATCTTTTTAATTTATTTTATTTTATTTTATTTTATTTTATTTTATTTTATTTTATTTTATTTTATTTTATTTTATTTTATTTTATTTTATTTTATTTTATTTTATTTTATTTTATTTTATTTTATTTTATTTTATTTTATTTTATTTTATTTTATTTTATTTTTTTTTTTTATTTTATTTTATTTTATTTTATTTTATATTATTTTATTTTATTTTATTTTATTTTACTTTATTTTACTTTATTTTATTTTATTTTATTTTATTTTAATTATTTTATTTTATTTTATTTTATTTTATTTTATTTTATTTTATTTTATTTTATTTTATTTTATTTTATTTTATTTTATTTTATTTTATTTTATTTTATTTTATTTTATTTTATTTTATTTTATTTTATTTTATTTTATTTTATTTTATTTTATTTTATTTTATTTTATTTTATTTTATTTTATTTTATTTTATTTTATTTTATTTTATTTTATTTTATTTTATTTTATTTTATTTTATTTTATTTTATTTTATTTTATTTTATTTTATTTTATTTTATTTTATTTTATTTTATTTTATTTTATTTAATTTTATTTAATTTTATTTAATTTTATTTAATTTTATTTAATTTTATTTAATTTTATTTAATTTTATTTAATTTTATTTTATTTTATTTAATTTTATTTAATTTTATTTTATTTTATTTTATTTTATTTTATTTTATTTTATTTTATTTTATTTTATTTTATTTTATTTTATTTTATTTTATTTTATTTTATTTTATTTTATTTTATTTTATTTTATTTTATTTTATTTTATTTTATTTTATTTTATTTTATTTTATTTTATTTTATTTTATTTTATTTTATTTTATTTTATTTTATTTTATTTTATTTTATTTTATTTTATTTTATTTTATTTTATTTTATTTTATTTTATTTTATTTTATTTTATTTTATTTTATTTTATTTTATTTTATTTTATTTTATTTTATTTTATTTTATTTTATTTTATTTTATTTTATTTTATTTTATTTTATTTTATTTTATTTTATTTTATTTTATTTTATTTTATTTTATTTTATTTTATTTTATTTTATTTTATTTTATTTTATTTTATTTTATTTTATTTTATTTTATTTTATTTTATTTTATTTTATTTTATTTTATTTTATTTTATTTTATTTTATTTTATTTTATTTTATTTTATTTTTTACATATTTTTTTTATTTATTTAAATATGTTGTATGGTATCATCACTGCTGATATGCAGTTGCGCCACTCATGCACACCACACACACCCTCAAACACTCATAACGCTACTCCTAGCTTACGCTGTTATTGTTGTTGTTTTGCTTATTTTTGTTAATTTATTATGACTAAACACTCGTTGCTATTGTCTATACTACTAATATTGTTGCTTTTGTTGCTGTTGAAGATTTTGAAGTAGCAAGTGCAAATTGCAAAATTTGTATTTGTAAATATTGTATGTGAGTGTTTATTACGCTCCAACCACACAAAGCCACCGTTATGTATGATTGACAAGTGGATCATGACTCGGTGCGTTGAAGCCGATGGCGGTGGTTCGTTTGTTGGTTATTTGGTGGGTTAAATGAAGGTGTTCACCACGCCGTGGCGTTTGCATAAGTTGGCACCATTACAAAGTATGAAATTATTTAAATTTTTAAATGTAACTGATGAAATAAAATTCATTAGCAGCCTCGTTTATTAGTTGATATGATTATTGGAGTTCAAACCCTCACTCAAAGAGATTTTACTTTAGAAAAGAAGAGTTTTCTCCAATTCTTGCGCGCTCTCTTAATCGGAATTAAAGGGTTGTCGTGTTTCATATGAGTGACTTTCGACCCGGACCCATTTTGATAGATTCGCTGACGAACTCCACAAAGGAGTTGTCTTAGCTAAAGTTTCAACTCCATTTTTTTAAACCTCATCCTGCACAGTCCTCGATAAGCAGCTTGCACCATACAGAATGCTATTTTATTCCTTTAAAATGTTGTAGAAGTGAACTAATATTTGTAGAGATCTGTTTCATTAACACTGCTATCCATGTGCTCTTCATCGAACCCAGAAAAATCTTCCCATTTTATTTTTATAACTTTCATTGCGAGCTTCTTCCAAGGAATTCTCACTACTAGAAGTGTTGATGTCGACATTAATGGCAGGAAATCCCTATTTCAGGTTCCAAATTGTGGCATACCCAGCCTCTTTGGGCACTTTCACTTTTCCATTCACTTGTACTTTCAGTTAGCCTTTTCTTATTGAAAACAGTTTGTCCAAGTGAGCCAGCATAAAGTTGCTGTTTAGATTTGGTAAAAGTTGTTTTTTAGACGGTCTCCCTTCAGCGCGAAATATCAATACTTTTAGATGCATTTTTGGAAAGGAAAATATATTATGATAAAAATGTGGAGAAAACGCCTTGTCAAAAATTAAAACTTAATTTTATTTTGTACTCATATTTTCGACGCAATTTTATCAGAATATGTTTCAAAAAAATTAAAAACATTATTTTATTAAAAAAATATTTTTTAAAAACAAACAAAAAATATTTACAAAAAAAAAAATTTATTTAAAAGCAAACAAAATATGTAGTTTCAAAAACAAAAAAATTTTGAATTGATTTAAATTAAATATACCGCTTGTATTTTTTAACTTACATATGTAACAAATTTAAAATAATTCTATACTAAAAGTGAGGTTATGTGATTATTTTTTAAATTTTCTCTTAACATTTGTAATCCAAAAATTGAAATTCAATTAAATATATAGAATATATTTATCTATATGTAAATATGTATTTTTCTTCCAACGGAAATTTCCCCCCCAAACCGTGTAACCCACTTATCAAAATCAATCAAACTTATCACCTTCAAATAAACAACTTACTTATGTATGTACATATGCATATGTATGTAGTATGTGTAGTTACCTTCAATCAAACTTCTAGTGCATGCCAAACCAAGTAACTAAGCAATTCGAATTTTAATTGAAAAACGAAATTTCAACATCTGCCACGAAATGCGGTCGTTTTTTTCATCACGCTCATTTACATTAACCCGTGCAACGTGTATATATGTATTTATGTACGTAGATACTTTATATCATTAGCGCCACAATATTGCCACATGCCACATGCATCAGATTTTTTGTGGCAAGATTACGACATCGTAGGAAATTTGTAATACTCGTGTCATAATGCAACAAAAAAAAACAATAGAAGAAGAGTATGCAAAGAACAAAAACAATTCAAGGTGTATGTACCATATACATATTGTATATGAAACGTATGTAGGTATGTTTGCGCGGAACTAAAAAAACAATAATATGCGTGAGATAATTCACATTAAGAACACTAATGATTGCATAATTAATGTACTTTGTATATTTTTATGTACATATATGTGTTTGTATATAAGTATGTATTTCTTTATGTATATATGTATAACAGCATGCGTGCATAATTTATGTAAGCATAATTGCATTCACTCATAAACCGGCACGCACACACATACACACAAATATATGATTTCCATGGCTACCAGTTAACGGTATACGTTTCTTTTATTTTTTTTTACTGTGAACCCTTAATGATTTTTTTCTATTTTTCCACACTCTTGATTGTCCGAGGTGTCAAGTATTTAATTTCAAAATATGAAAAGATCCATATCAGTTGCAAACTTAATTATACAAATTAAATATGTATCTATATACATTATAAATGTATGTGCGTGTGTAATTATGCGAAAAATAATACATATATTTATTACGAAATTTTTTTAATATCAATACCCACAGATTTAAAGCTAGTTTAAATAAACACAATATTAATATGCGATTAATCACTAAATTTCCCAATCTGATTGATTCAAATTTGTTTAATTCATTTTTAGCAATTAAATAAATAATAAGAATTTTTTATACATTAATTTAAAAAGTTTTTTCTTTTATACAATTTTAAATTAATTGTTTTTGATTAATCATGATGCCAGGTATTTAATCAATCCGGAAGATTATTTTCTAAAAATTTAATTAAGTAAATTGATTAAAAAGTAACTTGATTTAAAGTTAAGCAGTATTTACTTATGTTTTCTTGTTTCAGTTTCTTTTAATTATTTTTCCTTCTATTAGTTATTTGATAAAATTTTTGATATTCTTGTTTCTTAGTAAAGATCGTAATCATTTATAAAAGAAATATTGTTTTAAAAATATGGAGCACATCAATTGCCTTTAGAAAAATGTCAGGTGAAATAAAAAGGCTGCTCGGTTTTAAATTAGTTACTCTTCAGGCAACTATTTTTACTTATGGTCTGATTATTCGGAATCTGTTTGTTCATTATAAACGAATAATCATAATTATGATTAAAAAATTAAATTGATTGATCTAATTCAGAAAAATTATTAATTAACGGCGAACACTAGTGTGACTAACAAAATATTATTAATTGATTTATCAGAATCTGATGGACTAAAAACTATCGATTAATCAAAATTGTGATTGGCATACAAATATTAATTATTTAATTAGTTAATCAAGATCCAGATTGTGACTAACAAAAAATTATTTATTTTATAATAAGTCAGTTTGATTAATCTAATTCTGATTGACCCAAATAGTCAATTAATCATGATTGCGACTAAAACAAATTGTTAGTTGGCTAATGAGCCAGTTCGATTAATCAGAATCTAAGAGACAAAAATAATTGATTAATCAAAATTATGGCTGTCATACAAATGTTAATTATTGAATTAGTTAATAGAATCTAATGATTTTTCATTGATTATTAAGTCAGTTTGATTAATCTGATTTTGATTTATTGAATTTATTGAACAATTGGTTAAAGTATTTAATAATTATCTAATTGACTAAAACAATCGATTAATAAGGACTGTAACTAAAACTATAATTATTAATTGATTAATGAGCCTGACAGGCAAAAATAATTGATTTATCAAAATTATGGCTGGAATAAAAGTTTTAATTATCGATTGGTCTGGATTGGGAATAACAAAAAATTATTAATAAACTAATAAATTAATTTATTTAAGCAGAATTAAAAGATTGGGCAGAATTTTGAATATTTACTGAATAATAGTTAGACAGTTTGGGCAAAATAATCGCTTAATGACAATTATGATTACTATAAAATAATTATAATTTGATAAGATATTCTTATTGGACAAAATTATAGGTGGAAGATTTTATATATTTTATATATTAAGAAGATAATATGATTAATCAAAATTGATTAACTAATAACCTAATTCAAAGTAAATCACAATTTTCACCAATAAAATAGTATTTGTAAATAATAATCATCCAATATGGCTAGCCGAAATAATCGATTAATCATAACTGATTAATTAGTTAATCTGAGAAGTAAAAATGTTAGATTACTTAGAATTGATTAAATAGTTAATTCGATCGATCAAAAATAGGAGCTAAATAAATTAGTTAAAATAATCAATCAATTAAAATTTTGTCTAAAAAATAATATTTGTGGTTATTAGCTGAATTAAATATTCTAAAGTAATCAATTAATCAGAACAGCGATTAAAAAGTAATTAATTACTTAAAAAATTTTAAATGAAAAAAAAAATAATCGAATAAAATTTTTTACATTTAGATGCTGACTAATAATATTATATTTTTTTTAACTTAGTTGCTGACAAATTATGTATTTTAATTAATAATTTAATAATTTGTGTCTAATCGTAATATTATAACTGTTATCAGTGAAGAAATAATAATTGATTAAACGCTCATTCATTGAGAGTAATAGTTTAATTATATATATTACATTTAAAAAGAGTATTTACAGTTATCGGGAACACCTACCAGTTACAAAATTTGGACTTCTACATACACGATTAATATGGTCTTAATTCCTGAACTTATTCAAGGTGAAAAATACTTGAGAATCTAAAAATTTTTAACACGGCAGTTCTCATATATTTGTAGTTACTTCAAATAGGCAAGCGGAGGATTCAGACCACTAAATCTAAAATCCATAAATGTCTTTTCCGGAGATAACAATATGACGACAGCATTCTCTGATTATTAAATTACTTTCCTTTATAAAGAAACCTAGTATATAAATACTCAGTCGCCTATTGTTTTGCCTAAAAAGGTAGGGCGGGATTTGATTGACGGGATTTCGCCATCAAAACGCCCAGAATCTCCTAAGCCACCCAAGAATTTATGTGAAAATATATTGTTTTTTTTAATTAATTTATCTATTTCATTTTTTTCTCATTTCTTTGACTAATTTATCATTTTTCTCATTCTTATCTGCGAATATTACCATCATATTGCATGAGAACAATCAAATTAAAATTCAAACCAAATAAAAAAAAAATTCCCAAAAAGTTCACTTACCACTTGCAACAAACGCGGGAAACTTTTGCCCTTTTTGTGGCAGTCAAAAATGCGTCCAACCGCAAATTCACCGCGGCTGTGCCCAGTATACATACAAATTTCAAAAAAAAAAAAACGAAAATATTTTGCTCGACTCGCGCATAAATTGTTGCGGTAGATTCTTTCAATAAAGTGTTTCAATGCTTTGTTTGTTGTTGCTGTTGTTTGTGTTACTCATGCAAAGCATGTCTGCTGTCCAACCATATTTGTACAATATTTCGGCCGAGTAGTTAGCATGTTGCAAGCAGCGGGGGCACAAGCAAACGAAAAAACGCATATGTGAAGCAGGCCAAACCAAGTAAAGAGTTAACAAATTTAAAAATCAAAATGCAAATATGCAAAAAAAAACAAGAACAATAATAACAACAAGGTTAACTGGGAGCAGTAAATAATGTAGTAGAATCAATGTAAAGCAAATATGGCGTATGATATGTAAAAACAAATTAAAAAAAGAACAAAAATAAATAATAAAAAAGTTATAAAACTAACGAAAAATCGCATGTGAATGCATACATACCAATATATATACACATATATACTTATGTTTGTATAAAATTTTGTGGCAGTTTGCATGTTGCCGCTACAAAGTTGCATCAAACTTCTCGGCTATGCTGCGCAAAGGTCACATATGTATTTTGGTGCACTTGCTAAATCCATATATATACATATACACACAAACAAATATTGCTGCGACAAGCGCACAAGTTCATATTTTGGTGTAGAAGCGCATATTTCTGCCAGAAAATACGACTTTTTTGCACAGTGAGTGGTGACAGGCATTTACTCTTTGTTTTGCCTGCAGTTGCATGCAACATTACCAATATTACAACAAATTTTTATTTTTCCAGTTTTTTTTATTTTTTGCACATAATATATGTATTTTTTTTTTGTATTTTCATATTACTTGCTTTATTTTATTTTACCATCAAATTATGTCAAAATACGTATTGCCAATATTTATTTGGTTGCATGCCACCGCCACTAGCAAATACGCTGTCTGGCTGACATTGCATGCAACAGCATCCACGCCAACGAAAATGTCGCCCAATCCCAATCAGCGTAGCAATAATTTAATTAAACATCAAATCAACAGAACACGAATTTTGCATATATTACAAAAAAATAACAACAATAGCAACAACTACAAATATACTTGTCAAATATCGAACTGATGATGCATTACATTAACATTGGCAATAAATGTTTCAAATGCGTGTTGCACATAATTTTTGGTGCATACAATTTTCATGTTGCACATAACTTTTGCACATACTATGCACATAAAATACATATGTATTTATTTCTGTGTTCTTTTTTCGCGTGTTACAAATGCGGTCAAATATTGCGTTAGAACATACCGAAAAAAGAGTTTGACAACTGCGGCTTTTTTGCTTGACTAAAGGCGGTAATTTTAAAATAAAAGTTTTTAAGCAAATAAAATATATTAATATTTTATTTCAATTCATTTTAATTCATTTTATTTGATTTGATTTGATTTGATTTGATTTTATTTGATTTGATTTGATTTGATTTGATTTGATTTTATTTTATTTTATTTTATTTTATTTTATTTTATTTTATTTTATTTTATTTTATTTTATTTTATTTTATTTTATTTTATTTTATTTTATTTTATTTTATTTTATTTTATTTTATTTTATTTTATTTTATTTTATTTTATTTTATTTTATTTTATTTTATTTTATTTTATTTTATTTTATTTTATTTTATTTTATTTTATTTTATTTTATTTTATTTTATTTTATTTTGTTTTATTTTATTTTATTTTATTTTATTTTATTTTATTTTATTTTATTTTATTTTATTTTATTTTATTTTATTTTATTTTATTTTATTTCATTTTATTCTATTTTATTTTATTTTATTTTATTATATATTAATTTAGTTTATTTATTTTATTTTATTTTATTTTAATTTATTTTATTTTAATTTATTGTATTTTATTGTATTTTATTTTACTTTATTTTATTTTATTTTAATTTATTGTATTTTATTGTATTTTATTTTATTTTATTTTATTTTATTTTATTTTATTTTATTTTCTTTTATTTTATTTTATTTTATTTTATTTTATTTTATTTTATTTTGTTTTATTTTATTTTATTTTATTTTATTTTATTTTATTTTATTTTATTTTATTTTATTTTATTTTATTTTATTTTATTTTATTTTATTTTATTTTATTTTATTTTTTTTTTATTTTATTTTATTTTATTTTATTTTATTTTATTTTGTTTTATTTTATTTTATTTTATTTTATTTTATTTTATTTTATTTTATTTTATTTTATTTTATTTTATTTTATTTTATTTTATTTCATTTTATTTTATTTTATTTTATTTTATTTTATTTTATTTTATTTTATTTTATTTTACTTTATTACTATTTATTTTATTTTATATTAAATTTTATTTTTTTTATTAATGAAATATTATTTTCTTTAAAAATTATATTAAAATACCAAAAATCTCATTTAGGCTATCTCTCTTACACTCACCCTTTCACATGCGGATATTCCACTTTTCAAATATCTCAATTCAGAAAATTCGCCTGATTTATGCAATATTTTACATAAATTTTTACACACTATATAAATATATTATGGAAAACGATATTAAGGTGACAAGCAACTAGATGCAAATATTCAACCATTTGAGCGTTTTCTCGCATGAAATAAGCCTGCACACATAGAATTTATATTATTTTGACAGGAAAATCGCTCCATTTTGATTTTTGATGGCAAGAGTATAAAAATTTTGCATAGAATATCAGTCATTTTGATATAGAGATGTATGTGAATGATAGTCATGAATAATTGATTGCTTGGAAAGTATATGCCGGAATGTGTGTATGTACAATACATATATCAATCAGTGAGGCACAGTGATTATAAGAGAAATGTACGGAATATATATATTTGTCATTATGTGTAATGTCACCTATAATGAATGTTGAGATGAAAAAATATCAAATGAAAATTTACACTATAATTTATGTTGGCCTTTTTAAGTTTTTTTATTTAATTTCTTCAAAAATATATTTTCTGCCAAATTATCAGAGCATCAAGAATACTTTTTTTTTACTCACAATGTTATTATATAAAATTAATTAAAAAGAATGAATTGCTTTCTATTTTTTTCTATTTGCTAAATTATTTCTTTGCTTTCTTGGCTAAACCAATTAATTTAAGCTATGTTAAAATCATTAATATTTATTTCTTAATTGATCAATAAATTTGTGAAGTAAATTTTCGCAAAACAAAATTAAATAAAAAGACTATTTATTATTAAATAAAATATCGAATAGCTCAATTGGTTTTATCTTTTAAGCATTTGACTCAAAAAATGTAAAATTAAAATTATATTAATTCAAAAATAACAAAAGAGTAAAACTTACGATGAATAGAAACAAAAGCAATTAAGGAAACATTGCATGAATAAGACCAAATTTTCAATTATTCAATATAAAAAAATAAATAAAAAATATGAAATATCAATATATTCATAACAAAAAATATTATTATGTTCACATGCGATTGTTCACAGAATAGTAGATAGCGGCAACACCTGCTGAGCTTCACTGCCACCTTTCATGCTAGTCTGAATGAAAAAAAAAACAATTCAATTAATCTTATATTAACAACCACAGTAAAAAAAACATTATAAACGATGAAATTATTAAAAAGCATTACAATAATTAAAAATTTTATATACAAAATTGAGTAAAAATAGTAAATCTACACTTTTTTATTTCATAGAAACAAATGGTTAGACTTGTATTTTTTGTTTTCTTAGCACATGATAATATAATTAAAATATTGGAATTGAAAATCAGCGAAATTGTATGACTCCGACATGCCGGTGTCATATAAATAATTGTTCAAAAACGATTTTTTCAGTCAAAACTCTTACAATTATTAAGCTAATGATATGAAATTTTGTATATGTCATGCATATTTGTATAATGTTATTGGCAGCGAAAATCAACAAAATCACACCAACACAAACTATAGCCGTCATACAAAATATAATTCAAAAATGAAAGTATTGACCAAAACTTTGCCAAATAAATAAACTAGAAGCATACAATTTGGTGGTCTGCTTTTATTTTATACATTAAATGTTCAGCGTAAAAATAATGAGAATCGTTAGATTTTTGGGAGAGTTCCCCATATAAATGACTGTTCAAAAATGCATTTTTCGGTCGAAACTCTTACATTTAAATAGCTAAGTGCTACAAATTTTTGTATACTATTTCTCTATTATTGATAGTTAATTAGTAGTGAAAATAAGCAAAATAGTAGGAGTTGAACATATAGCTGTCATACAAATGTTTGTTCAAAAATGAGGTTTTCACTCAAAACTTTGACAATTAAGCTGTTAGGTTTAGAGCAGTTTCGATGAAAAAAAGAGTAAAGATGGCTTCATCAGTGTGATAAAAAGATTTCAATTGTTGAATAATCTTCACTTATGTAGTGTTTATACGAAGACGTATTTGAAAAAAAAAGTAAAAAATTAATTTCAAATATATAAAAAAATACACATTTTCATATAAATTCCATTTAATTCGATTGGGGGAAAAATACTTTTTTTTTTAATCATTCAATTTGTTATGCAGCCACCGCTCACTCAGCAAATAAACTTCCTTGTAACTCAATAGCTCATAGCTCACTTGAAATCACTCATTAGTGAGTCGAGTGAACCATAATACGATTGCACAATATCATATGAATTACTGGTAATATCCATTAGAAATACATTAAAATAATTTTTCAAAATTATGAAAAACAATCACTAATGCATCAAATGCCAACAAAAGACTTCCCTTCGATGCTTGAATGCAACCGTTAAAAGGCAAACATTTATTCAAAACTCTCTGCATGAAGGTGAGTACATATAGGTATAGATGTGCAACTCTGAGGCATTTGTGGATATTTGTTGTCAAATTAAAATAATTTAACTATTTACAGTTAGTTGCACTTGTATTGAGCTACATATACATATCGCTTATACAATAGGTTAATAGCGAATTAACTTTATACGAGTTGCATTTTTAGAATTGGAGAAAAAAAGAAAAAAATCTGCAATTTTATTTAAAATTTTTCACTGTCAAAAAATTTTTGATTGTTTTAATTTTTTCTCTTAAAATGATAGGGTTGCAAGCCAAAAAAATTATAAAATTTTTTTAAATACAATATTGTAAGAAAATTTAGCTAAGGGAAAATATAACATATTTTAATTAAAAATAGAAATAATTAAAAAAAATTTACGCAGTTGCTTTCCTTTTGCTAAAATTAATTTCTATTTAGCTAAGACTAACTATTATAATACTGTTAATTATATATTAAATATAAGCATGTTTGTATGCACGTGTATTAAATATCTGCAATACGTTGACTTTTGTATTATTTTTCCCCCCATTTTCTATCGTTTCCTTCTTTTATTGCCCATAATTTGTATGTCAATTTACCACTTCAGAGCTTTGTCTTCACTTTATTTTCTCTATGGTTAAAGTGTATAGCTCGTGCAAATAATTTTCTTAACAAACAACAGTTACAGAAAGAGTCTTAGGAGTAAGCATTCAGTTTCCATAGCAACATCGCAAGCTGAGCTTTAAGCAAATCGCTTTGAAGGCAACTTTTAAATAAATGAATAGATATGTACGTGAAGTTAAAAAAATTTTGGTAACTTTATACAATTTTTCTTGAATTTTTTTTCTACTATAAAATAAACAACTAAAATGGTTTTTGTGGAAGCAGCAATTGCATGCAATTTGATTTGAGTTATTTTTGCTTCGTTAAGCATTTATATATTTGTTTATTTTTATTTTACTTTTTAACTAATTTGCCTTTCTTATATTTTTTTTTAATGTTTTTTTTGTTATTTTTCCGCTGCATTTTTTGAGCATTTAGTTTTGTATTGGATTTTTTTTCATTTATTTTATTTAATTTAAGCTATTTTTTTAGTTTTTCGTTTTTTCTTTTTGATTTTGCTTACTTTTAACTAATTGCCGTTTATTTTACGATTGATTTGTGTGTTAAATTGATAAAGTTGAGATTTGCTAACAAGCTTGTTGAAAGCTATTTTCCGTTTTGTATGTTTTTCTTGTCGAAAATTTTGTATTTAAATTTCTTCTTTTTAGCTTTTTAATTTGTAGCTAATACCAAAGCGTTGAGCACGATTTTTCGAAGGTTCAATTGATTTTGAATTCAAATACCTATAATAGATAAGGCCAAATTCAGAAACTAAAATAAAATATAATATACTGAAATAAAATAAAAACAAAATGAAAAAAATAACACATAGAAAAAATAAAATTAAATAAAATGATATGAAAATTAAGTAAAACTAAATAAAATGAAAAAATAAGGGAAAATTAAATTAAATAAATTAAAATAAAATAAAGAAAACTAAAAATATTCAACAAAATAAAATAAAACGAAATAAAATTAAATTTAATTAAATAAAATTAAGTTAATTAATTTAAATTAATTAACTAAAAAAATAAAATAAAATAATATAAAAATGTAGTAAATAAAATAATATAAAGTTAAGTAAACTAAAACAAAATAAAATAATATACAGTAAAATTAAATAAAATTAAATGAAATAGAGTTGAATAAAATAAAATAAGTTTAAATAAAATAAAATAGAGTAAAACAAAATAAAATGAAACTAAATTAAATTTTGAAAACAAAAAAAAACCAACAAAATAAAATTAAATTGAATTAAATAAAATTGAGTTAAATTAATTTAATTTAATTTAATTAACTAAAAAAATTTAATAAAAAAATGTAAAAAGATAGTAAATAAAATAATATAAAGGTTAATAAACTAAAATAAAATAATATACAGTAAAATTAAATAAATTAAATGAAATAAAGTTGAATAAAATAGAATAAACTCAAATAAAATAAAAATTAGTAAAACAAAATAAAATGAAACTAAATTAAATTAAGGAACCAAAAAAATTCAACAAAATCAAATAAAATGAAATAAGATTAAATTGAATTAAATAAAGTTAAGATAAATTAATTTAATTTAATTAACAAAAAAAAATAAAATAAAAAACTTAATTAAATTAAGTGAAATGAAATTAAACTAAACTAAATAAAATTAAATTATGTTATTTTAATTAAAATAACTTAATTAAATAAGTAAAAATAAAATTAGTTAAAAAATAAAATAAAATAAAAACTTAAAATAAAAATAAAATAAAACAAAATGAAACGAAAGAAAATAAAGTAGTATAAAAGAAAATAAAATAAATTAAGCACAATAAAATAAAATAAAACAACAAAATAAAATAAAATGAAATAGAATAAAAGTAAATGAAATAAAATAAATTAAATTTAATTTAATTAAAATAAGTTCAAATAAAATAAAAGAGAATAAAAAAAGTAAAATAAAGTAAAATAAAATAAAATAAATTTTAAAAAATTTCAATAAAATATCTAAAATTTAATTAACTAAAGTAAAATAAACATTATTAAATTTAAATATTTTGATATAAAATAAATTAATGAAATGAACTTATAAATAAGAAACAATTAAAAAGTAAGAAAAACAAAAATATGAATTTTGAAGAAAAAATATTTTAAAATAACTATGTGCTTCCTATGAATGCAAGAACCTCCAAACGGGCGCTGGATTTTTATAAAGAGTTTTTATTTCATTTAATATATACACCCTGAAGGCTTGACGTTGCCTGCCATGGGAGGACCGTAATTGGAAAAATTAATTTTCAATGATTTTGGACTCGAACTCCAACTCGAATGTTAATACGCAATACTAACCACACTGTTAATGAAACCAACAAAAAAAATGCTATTAATAGAAAAGCAATTAAAACTGTCACATAAAAATCGTTATTATGCATTCTGAAGGGAAAATATTAATAAAGAAAATAAAAATCCTAAACTAAAAATCCTAAAAACTAAAAAATATTACATAAAAAATTTAAATTTTGTTTACATATTTTTTTTATATATATAATTTAAATATTCATTTATGTACATATTATATAACCGTAAATTCATACAAATATTTTAAACTAAGTTCTGCAAAAACATTTCAATTTTTTTTCTATGTTAAAAATTTTCAATTATTCCAAAATAATGTTAAATAAATCGTTTAATTTCTATTTATAATTGTTTTCCGCGCACTAGTATTTCCAGCACTTGTCTTGTCTAAAATGCCAAACACGCCACGCTAAACGCAAATGATTTCAAGTGCGCACATGTGCGCATACACTCTCACATACACGGGCGAATAAACACAAACTTCAAGTGGCATGCAACCAAATGGCAGTCAGTCAACACACAAAATGCTTAAGCCAAAATCAATTGAGCAAAGTCAGTCAGTTAAACGCGCCCACTTAAACTTAAACAACTCAAGCAGCAACGGGGCGGCAATTTTAAGTTAACAACAACAACAATAACAACGGCAACAGCACGACTAAGCCAACAACAAACAACACTTAAGAGGAGTAAACGCGCTTAGCGCATGTAAGCGGCCAAACAAAGACATGTTAAGCGGTAATAAAATGAGTTGTTGTTATTGCATGTGTGATGTTTTCTGTTGTTTTTTTTTTTTGTTATTGTCCTATGCTATAATGTTAGTTATTGCGCCTTTTTATAGCCAACAGCGGCTGGTGAACAGTTGTTTGTCTACAGATTTTGTTGTTTATAAGCTTGTTCTGTTGGTGTTTTGTAGTTGTTGCTATTATTTTTTTTCCTTTTTCTTCAGCTGTCTACTTATTTCTGCTGGCTAAACACGATACTCAATTAGAATTTATGGAATTTCATATGACTTGTTGTATTACAAATTGGCTATGTTGCGGACCGGACACTTGACGGTAAAGAAGTTGTAAAAACTGTTGTAAACAATGTGCTGATAGTGTTGTAGTTGTAAGTTTTTTTTTTCTAACTTTCAGTAGCACCTACAGGCTATACACAAATTCAAAATTGATTTTTTTTTCACCCAAAGACATGTGCTTTTGATAGAAAAAAATTCTTTATAGCTTGAATATGTGTAGTTTTTGCATTATAACTAACTATTGTTGTTGTTGCAAAAATGTTTTTAAAAATTTCGCAAACCATTGTATGCCATGTTTCCGCTACGTTAAATAGCTGTCATACATATTAGCAAACTGAAAATTTCGGCGCAAAAGTAGAGCAAGTTCGTTGCTTAAGTCTTTCGTTTGGCCATCACAATAGCAGTCAGTTTGGTTGTGTTTGTTGTTGGCCTTCACATTGGCCATTGAACGTATATCATATAGAATTAAAGAAAATTAAATAAAGTAAAATAAAATAGAATAAAATAATATTAAATTATATTAAATTAAATTAATATAAATAAAGTAAAATAATATAAAAGAACATAAAATAAAATTAATTAAATAAAATTAATAAAATAAATGAAAATAAAAAATAATAAAATAAAGTAAAATAAAATAAAATAGGATAGAATAAAATATCCTAAAAAATTTATTTAAGAAAACAGGTAAAATAAAACAAAATAAAATGAATTGAAATTAATTAAATCGATTTAAAAAAATTAAAATAAAATAAAATTAAATTAAATAAGTAAATGAAATTAAAACCAAAATAAATAAAACAAAAATTAAGAAAAATAAAATAAAATAACTTAAAACGAAATAAATTAAACTTAAATGAAATAAAAAGGAAAAAATTTAAAAAAAAAATTAGCAATAAAAATAAAATAAAATAAATAATATGAATTAAAACAAAATAAAATGTTACAAAAAGGAATCAAATAAAATAAACTAAAATACAAATCGAAGAAAATAGAACAAATAAAATCAAATAAATTTAAAAAATTAAGGCAAATAAAACAAAAAATTATATAATAAATTAACACTAAAAATAATAAAGTAAAATGGAAAAAAATAAAGAAAAAAATTAAATTTAATATATAAATAATAAAATACCATTTGTTCTTTCTATACAAAATTTTATGCATATTGAAAGAAATATTTAAACTTACATTTTACTCCTTTCTATTGCATAGTTTTCCAATAATAACGAACTGAAACATCTGACTTACATTCAGTTAAGCATTTTTCACTTTTTTCAATGCGCATTGCTGCAAGCATTCCGCACTTTGGCACGCATCAAGAATGCAGCTACTGCAACGCCCATGCATTTCAATCTCTCACACCAACCGCCGCCATTGCCACCATCAATATGACGATAAATGGGCAGGAAGAAGGCGTCCAAAATATTTGATGGCCACCACACTCGAACAGCATAATACAAAAGCATCTTTGTTCAACGTAAAATTGCCACTAAAATCATAGTAATAATTTGAATATGAAATAGGCGGTCATAAAATAACATAAAAGCTACCTGTGTGCGGCAAATAAAAATTTTTTTGCAAAATTACCTCTTGACTGCACATCGACCGAAACAGCGCAAAGGCCAAGAAGACGCAGACAACAGAAGAAGCAAAGGCAACAGCAGCTGGCAACACACAATAAAGCAAAAAAACATATTTGAAAAATATTATCTAAATTACTGTGGGCTGGCACTCAAATGCGCACTACCGTTGCGAGCGGCAAACGCACACCCATGAGCACTCATATACGTAGATGTACATATATTTATATTTGTGTGAATAAGCATATGCTCGCCAAAGCATAGCTTGCATGCGTTTGCTTTGTTAGATGTTGTTGTTGTTTTTTTTTAATTTTTTGCAAATGCTTTCAAATGGCCATGCGCTCAACACATCAATCATTTATGCAATTATTCATTGATGAAAACAAAAGATCGCTTTGTATTGATTGCATTAGACTACTGTGAAGCTAACAGTAGCTATTTTGTGGCATAATATAGGAGGGGAATTTCGTTAGAGAAAAATATTGATGGCTTTAAGTTTTCTTGTCTTTTTTGCTAATTAATAATTTTGTAAAAATGTTATTATAATCGTATGCAAAATGAGTTAGTCATAAATTTGAATATAAATATATTTTAATAAAGAAATGATTGAGAGGCTAACGAACGGAATGACGTAAATAAAAAATAAAAATAAAAATAAAAATAAAAATTAAAATGACAATAAAAATAAAAATAAAAATAAAAATAAAAATAAAAATAAAAATAAAAATAAAAATAAAAATAAAAATAAAAATAAAAATATAGTAATATAAAATAAAATTAAATCAAATAAAGTAAAAAAAAACTATAATAGCATAAATTTAACAATAAGAAAGTAAAAATCAAAAAATGAAATAAAAGTAAGGAAAGTAAACTAATGAAAAGTAAAACTAAAAAAGTTAATTTCACTTAAACAAATAAAATTAAAATAAATTACAAAACAAAATAAATATAATAAGCTAATGAATTAATAATTAGTATAAAATAAATTAAAATAAAAAATATAACGAAAAATAACATAATAAAATAGCCTAAAAATTATAACAAATAAGATGATATAAAATAAAAAATATAGTTAAAATAAACAAATAAAATAATACACAATAAATCAAAGTAACAGAAAAAAAATTAAAATGAAGTTAAATTAAATCAGAAACAACAAAATTAAATAAAATAACATAAAATAAATAAATATAAAATAAAATAAAATAAAGCAATATAAAATAAAATAAAGCAAAATAAAATTAAATTAAATTAAATAGCAAAAATTAATTAAAATAAAACAAAATAAAACTAATTAAAATACGAGTACAATTAAACAACTGTAAAAAAATAAAATTAACTAAAATAAAATAAAATAAATTAAGTCAATACGAAATAAAATAATAAATAAAATGAAAAAAATAATAAAAATAAAATAATAAAAAATTAAAATGAACCAAAATTAAAATTAATTAAAATAAAATATAATAACAAACTAACTCAATACCGAATAAAAAAATAAAATCAAATTAAATAAAGTAAAGAAATTAAATAAAATTATATAAAGTTAATCAAAATAAAATAAAGGGAAATTAAATAATAAAAATAAAATAACAAAAATATAAGAAAAAAACTTAAATTAATAAAAAATAATACAAAATTAATATAATATAAGATAAAATAAAACAAAAGAATAAAATAAAATAAAATAATTAAAATAAAACAAATAAAAATGTAATAAAATAAGTGAAAAATAATAAAATGAAATAAAAAAATTAAAACTAACTGAAATAAAATAAAATAAAGCAAAACTAAATAAAATTAAAGTACATATATAAAATTAATTAAAATTAAATACGTAAGTAAAATATAATGAAATAAATCAGAATAAAGTTAAATAAATATAAATAAAATAAAAAAAATATTTCATAAAGGAAATAATTTATAATACAATTTACAGCTTAATATTAGAAGAAATTTTCCATTTAGATACCATTTTATTTTATACTTTTAAAATTTTATCTACAATTTTTTGTAAAAGTTTTTTAGTAATTTTTTGATTTTAGTTTTCTTAAAGAAGTAAACATTAGATATTTCGCAGCATAAGCCCAATTTACATTTAAATTAAAAATAAGAAATAAAGAACAATTGTATGTGTTCATAAAAAAAATATTACTAAATAGCTGGCGTCATCTTACCTAATTACTTTTTACGTCCGTGAAGTTTTCAATTTGCCAATCAAAGTGTAGCCCACACATTTTTATGTATTGTGCATATTTATTTAAAACTATGTATATACCTATGTATGGGTTACATCCGTCAACATGGAATTGTTATTTTTTTTTTTTTTTGTATACAGTCAGTTTATATCATAGAAAATAATTTTTATTTGATTTTAGATTTGTTTTGAAGATAATGCTTTGTTTATTTTTGTCAAGAATATATTTGTTTTAGAATCAATTTATCAACTATTTTCAGACGAGAAGTTCATCTAAAATTTACGAAGGCAGTTCAATTTTAAAAAGTTTTTTTTTTTCACATAACCTCGATGATTAATGAAATTTTTTGAATGTTGGTCTGGTCCGCAGCGTTGCCAATTTTCACTTTGTCTTGTGGAATTTATTTAATAAGAAAAAGGTCTGTTTTGGATTTTTCGTTAAGAGAAATTTCATTAATTGTTTGTTATTTGCTTCATTTTCTTTTTATATGAAGTATTACCAGTATTTTTGTCGTCTCGTGAAAAAGTTTATGAATACTTATATCTGCCTTAGATGTTTGCTATTTTTTCCACCATTTTATACTCAATAAACCCATACTTTGCTTTTCCATTTGCGCATTAACATTTATTCCCGATGTGAGAAGTTCATCTGTTCATTGGCCATTGGCCGCTTCTTAATTTTTTCCTTACAACGTTGCCAATTTTCTTGTTTTGCTTTTTTTTTTACTTTTCACTCTATTCTTTGCTTTTTACTCAATTTTTATTATTTGTATTAAAATTTCATTTAAGTGTCTGGTCCTTCACCCAACACTCTTATAGTCCCATTGTATTCGTAACGTGAAGAATGCCATGGATCACTCATTTTTTCGTTATAAAAACAATGTTACAATGTTGCCAATTTTCCTCTCAATTCGTGACAACTTTTTATCAAATGTATGCTAACACGAGAGTTTATATTGGTTTATAAAATCACAAATTTCATTGCAATATTGCCTATTTTTCGCTTAAATATCATACCAGTGTTGCCAATTTTCAGCTAAAAGCATGAAAAACAAGTTCCTTAAAGATAGATAATAATACCTAAACTCATAACCTTGCGATGTTACCAATTTTCAGCTTAACGCATAAAACAATTATATTGGTTTATAAAATCACAAATTTCATTACAGTGTTGCCAATTTTCTGCTTAATTTATGAAGAATATTTTTTGAAGGTAAATATGTCTCCTTTGTTTATTTGTTTGAGAATTTCATTTGCTTATTGCTTTATAGAATTATAAGTCTCATAGCAGTGTTGCCAATTTTCAGCTAAATGCATGAAAAACAAGTTCCTTAAAGATAGATAATAATAAACCCATAAATTTCCAATTTTTCTTAAAGGAAAAGTGATCTCCGTTGTGAATATGTTAAGATTGAAATTTTATTGATTTATGGCTCTAATTCCAATTCGTTTACTTAAAAGGAAACGCACTTTTCATTACAATGTTGCCAATTTTCTTTTTATTTAGTTATTTATTTAGAAACTTTTCTTCAACATATTTGGCATTTTTTGGTGTGAATAATTTAATTTCTTTATTTATTTATTTTATTTTTATTTTTTTTTTTTTGGTGCGCACAAATTTATTTCTTTTACTCAACATACAACTTAATTTGCCTTGCCTACCTTGAAGAAGACAGATTGCCTTTTATGGGCCTCCCTCTTACTGGTACTGTGCACTGTTTTCTCTAACTAAAAAGCAAAAAATAAATAAATGACGAAAAAATGAAGTCATTAAATTAGGCTATAAAATTCTCACACCAAAATTACGAAAGCCAAAAGCACAAATCAAAATAAAAATCAAATGTCAATTAAATTATAATGTCATACTCAATAACAGCAAAATTGCAACAATCAGCCAAAAATTGAAACTAAAACTGACATTTGGTGCCTTCTTTTCACACACACACACACACACAAGCACTTGCACTCAGCCGGTGCAACATTGTTGCCAAGCGTTTATTTGTTTCGCTTAATTGAAATCAAGGTACTTGTATATGCATACCTATGTATGTATATATGTATATATGTATTTGCCCGCACAAAACATATTTAACTTGACCTCCGAAGCTGGGTGAACCACATGTGGCAGCAGCAACCGTGGCACCAGCGGTCATGCTGTGATCGCCTGCTACAAAACGCACCTAAAAATTTGCCAAAGAAGAGCGCAAAACCATAACAAAAAGACAACAAAAAAAAGCAAGAGCAATGATGAGCACGTCAAGAATGCGCTTACCAACACACACACACACATACACACTCGTACCAACGCTACTCTAGAAATATGTAAATACTTACAAATATGGTTAGACAAGCAAGAAACAAAAAAAAAAAACAAAAAAAGTGAAAATGTTCAACGCGGCAAGTGTTGCAAATGAGGCGCAACAAATGTTTCGACTCATACGCTCAACGCTTTCCGAAGTGTCCGCAGAAGTTGTTGTTGTTGTTATTGCTAGCAATTTATTTGACATTTTTATAAGATTTATGAGATTCAGATTTTTCCACAGTTACACTTCAGTTGGGTTGTTAGAAATAAATAAATATATTAAAAATGGAAACGCGTTTATTTATATTAGACAGTTAATGAAGCAGTTAAACGGCAAACTACATGCGATTATACTTATACCATATTTATGTATGTACCACATGTACGAGTACATGCCTTTCAGTTAGTCACTTTAATTAAGTTAATTGCTTTATCTGCGATACGCCAACACCACTGATGTACACACATTACCGCATACTTGGCGTTTAAGCAGCTGTGCGGCTGCTCACTTTGTCATTCTTCACTTTGGCTTCGCCTTACATGCTTCTCCATCATCATGGTGGCTTGTCAACCGCTGCTGACGGTGTGTGGTTGATAAAGACTGCTCGCTGTGTTTATGGTATTGCCTCCTCTTCTGCTCTGCTGTGCAATAAAGCGAAGTGATCGCGGTTAGAAAATTATGTGTTGTCAAATGAAATTTCAGAAAAAATATAAAATTTATTGCTTTTTTAATATTATGCAGAATTCATAATAATCATATTAATAGTGCGAATGGTAGGTGGGGGCAGGTTTTCGAAATTTTATTTTACTTTTTATGCAAGGAATAGGAAAACTTGCTTTTTAATAGGTGAAGAAGAAGTTGCTCATACTATGAACGTATGAATGTAATGCAAAATACACTAATAAATTTAAAATTAAATAATATAAATTAATCAAAATTAAATTTTATTAAAATAAAACTAGTTAAGGTAAATTAAATTAAACTAAATAAAGCAGACTTAATTTAAATTAAATAACATTTAACTTATAATAATAAATATTTTACACCAAATAAATTCAAAATTGAATAAAACTAAATTAAAATTAAATTAAATCAAGATAGAAATAAAATTAACAAAATAAAATGAAATGAAATAAATAAAGAAAAAAGGAAAACAAATGTTACATAAAATAAGAAGAAAAAAACAAAAAAAAAACTAAACTTTTTTTAATCATAATATAAACTAAAAATTCATCATAAATAGTAAAAAAACAATAAAATAACATAAAAAATATAAAACAAAATAAAATAAATACACCACAATAAAATTAAAGTATATTAAGAAAAAAATTAAATTAAATAATTGTTAAAATGAATTGAATTTAAAAAAATTTCAAACTAATTTAAATTAAACAAAAATAAAGTAAACTGAAATAAAATAAAATTAAAAAGTTCACTATAAAATAACAAACATTAATAGTATGTATGGTCGCAAAAAATAATTGAAACAAATTTATATTGAGAAATAAAATTATATAAACTTAAATAAAACTAATTAAGTTAAAATAAACTGAAATTAAAAATATATATAATAAACAACATAAGAAATAAAAAATATTAAATAAACTAAAATAAAATACTTAAAAAAAATAAAATAAAACTAAATTAAATTAAATAATAAAATATAATAAATTACAATAAAGTTAAATTAAATCAAGAAAAAAATTAAATAAAATTATGCAAAACTATTAATTAAAATAAATTAAATTAAGAAAAATTTCAATGAACTTAAATTAAATAAAACAACAGTAAAACAAAGTAAAACAAAAAAACAAAATAAAAAGAAAACAATAAGTAGCGCGTAATAAAATTAAGTAAGCTTAAATAAAATTAAATAAATTATTAATTTTAACCGAACATAAAAAAATTTATAAAATGAAATAAAATAAAATATACTAAAATGTAATGAAATAAAATAGATCAAGAAATAAAATAACATAAAGTAAAATTAAAAAAAAATACATGAAAATGATATATGAAAAAAAAACAAATAAAATAAATTAAAATGAAATGAACTAAAAAATACAACAAATAATAAAAAATAAAATAGAATATTTTAAAATTAAAAAATAAAATTAAATTTAATAAGATTACATCAAATTAATTAATAATTAAAATAAATAACAAAAACATATAAATATATAAAAATCCCAACAAAAAAAGAAATAATTTAAAATGAAACTTTTAAATAACATGAAATTAAGTATTCTGAATAGCTGGTGGTTTATAATAAAAAGTCCTACCGCGGAGGGAAAAATACTATAAATTTATAAATTTTGATTGGCCAGCACTCGAACCCATAAGTGTCTGCTCGAATGTAGCCGCAAAAGCGTGGAAGCACACATTTCATTAATATATTATTTAAAATTTCAATAGCCCTAACCCAATTTTCCTTACAACATTGCCAAATTTCACCTTGCCTTTTGGAAATTTTTCTTTTGCCTACTGGTATTGCATTTCTAATGCGTTAAGGTTCATTTGTTCAAACGGGCTTCTTTTTTTTTTGTTATAAAAATATTTCTTATTATGTTTTCTTTACATCGTTGCAAATTTTCTTTTCATTTTGAGGAATATCCACTTTAACGTGGCGACGTTGCCAATTTTCATTAACTTCGGGGGACATATTTCTCGAACGTCTTTCATTGTTTTTTTTTATTGCATCGTTGCCAATTCTTAGCTTAGCGAAAAGAAAAGCTTTTAAATATTAAGGTCGTTTATTAAAATTAATAAAAAAATTGTATTGATTAAAGAAATAAATGAAAATACAAAATATAGATATGATAAGAAACTAAAAAAAAAAATAAATATATTTATTTAGACTAAATAAATTTAATTATAATAACTAAAATAGGGAAATAAAATATAAAAATATCATGAAAAAATTATTATAAAACAGAATAAATTAAAATGAAATAAAATATTACAAATAAAATAGAATATTATAAATAAAAAAAAAATTAAAGCAAATAAAATAAACTAAAATAAAATATTATAAATAAAAAAAAATTAAAGCAAATAAAATAAACTAAAGCTAATAAATAAAGAGAAACAAAGTAAAACAAATAAAATGAAAATTAAAAATTAATTAAAAATTAAACAAATTGTTCTAAAAACTATTATTAAACATTCAAATTTGCTCTGACTGCTCCCTGTCAATCTTTTCAAGCATTTCAACAATATTTTCCCATAAATATTTTTTTTTTTTTTGGTTGAAAATTTTACCAAAAAAAATTTTAAGCTCCAAAGCAGTACATCAAAAAAAAGAGAAACAAAATGAGCTAAATAAAATGAAATAAAAAATTAAAAAAAGAGCAAAATTAAATTAATTAAATTAAAAATGTAAATATAATAAAAAAATAAATTAAATAAAATAATTTAAGTTAGGATAAAGTAAAATCAAATAACTTAAAATATAATATTAAAATAATTGAAGTATTTTTTATGAAGACGAAGTTGAAAAATCCAGTAGATAATAAAGGGAAACTTTTTTAAGTACTTATCGCATACTCACAACTTTCCCATCTGCGCATACAAGCTTCCTTGTAAATGTTATTTATTTAATAATAATTACCATTTGTTAGTCGTAATTTCACTCTCCACTTATTTACTTAATGAGTATTATTGCATAATTAACAGCTCGTTCTTAGAGTGCCGCATGATTTGTTGTGATTAAAATACAATCAGTGGAGATAGCATACATTGTTGTCACTATAATTGTACCTACAAAAAAACACACACACACATTAAAAAGCACATTAAAATTATATAAAAAAAAAAACAAGCCCACGATTGGATATAAATTCGTAAACAAACTTTATATCTTAATTCACCATATTTCTTTTTACCTTTCATCATTTTGTTGAGCTATGCGAACTCTCTACTCATATTTCTATTTTAATTAGCTTTGTGTCGTTTGTGATTTGCATGCTTGCGGGCATTATTGATGTGAATATGCATTCACGTACATATATACATACGAGTACATACTTAGACAGTTATGCGTATGGTAATGTTAGCAAAAATAAATATATTTACACTTTAAATTAATTATGCATATTATAATGACATTCGTGGGTGTGTGTGTGCTTGTGTGCACTCGTATATAGCGCTATGCTAATTAAATGTTAATCATACGCAACGTCATACAGCCAATGAGGCGAGCGTAAACGATTGAGCGAAGGCGCGACTGATTGGACAAGCAAAGTGTTCTTCTTCTTCTTTTCTTCTTTTTTATGTGCTTTTAGCACATATGTTTGACTGGTACAAATGAAAATCTATGCAGCTGTAAATCTACGTCATGGTGTTCGTAATGTCTAATAATATTTATTTAATTGTTGTTGCATAGCTATTGATATTAAATATTGAAAGTATTTCTTTATTGATTTTTAATGTTGGATATTATTTATATTTTTGATTTGAAGTGTGAGTTGTAAAACAGTTTAATTTACATTTTATTTGTACTTACGTGTATTTTTACCAGTTTCTTTTTATTATTTATTTTTTGCAAATATTATCTAATTTTCTTTGAAAAATTAAACTTAAAAATTAAAACATAAAAATAATGAAAAATATGAAAAAATGTAAATAAACAATTACACACTAAAAAAAAGCTTATTAAAGGTTAAGAAAATTCAAAATCAATTAAAAAAAATTCAAATGACTTTTGAAAAATTGTATAAAAAAGAAAATATAAATATATTAAGGATGTAAAAAAAAAAATGTTTAATAAATAAGCTTATTCTGCTAATTTCCACTCAATCTAGTATCAATCAAAACCATCAAGCATCTTATTTCATCTAAATTTTCCTCACTAAACCAAAATGAATCATGACTTGTGTTCATTTTTAATGATGAACGCCGGAAAAATTATTTTATGCTGCATTACAGTCATACATATCCATCAAAAAAAAAAAAATTTATTGCATATACTACATGGCTATATCATCAATCAAACAATCAATCAGATTTTACTACAAAATATTAACCACTCACTGCTATTAGTCACTCCACAGCGCGCCTACCGCTGCTCGTAGGCGAACAATTTAAAGTTAATGAATGGGCTTCCGTTAATTTTTTCGCATAATTTTTTGTTAAGTTTTTTTTTCAACATATTACAATTTTACACTTACAAAAAGTAGTAATTTTTGTTTTAAATCTTTTTGTTTTTGCTTCTGTCTATGCTTGATATCGGCAAGCATGCATCGCCGGCGTGTATGTTTGTATATTTTCACATGCGCTTGACTTTGACTTTGGCCCACACAATCGGGCGTTGATGATTTTATCACACACATACAATACATATGTATGTATGTACGTTCATATTTATAAATGAGAAATAGCAATACAACTTAGACTGCAATTATTTGCATATCATTTTGTTGTATTTAATCATAATTAATTTTTTTTTTCACATCACAAAATTACGGGAAATATTTAAACTGTATATAAAAAAAAAAACAAAATATTCATTACAAGTAAATAGTTGATGATGCGTCGATTGCAATAAACAAAAAAATAATCAGTATCGACTGCAACTCGTTGATCATTGGCGATCATTATTGTGCATTTTCTTGCTTGCTGCTGTCTGTTCGCTGTCCTTCAATTTCAGATTTCCGTATATGGTTAGGCGAAATGTGGTCATATTACTTTATTTTGCATTCTTCTAATAAAAAATATTTATTTGCATTTGTTTATATATTTTTTTTATTTTATTATTTTTTTTATTATATTTGTTTTTTTTTTTTTATTTATTGATTTTATTTTTCTTACTCTTTATACCATTTTTTTTTTCTTTATTTCGCTTTGCATTGCTTTACCTTTACCCCACAAAACAATGACCTGCTACACACTGCATACATAAATCAAAATCCCAATCAGCCATTCAACGAGTTAATAGTAGTTAAAGTGCAGTTATCGTCCGATCTGCCGTGGCGTGTAAGTGATCGTGGTCGGGCTGGCGATTGGCGATCGCTGCTAATCGTCTGCTGATTTTTGTCGGAACATTCCAGCATGCCAATCACAATTATATTTGTATTAAATAAAATATAAATATGTTTGTAATGAAAAGTGTCATTATCTTGATTAAGCGTAAAATGACGTTTGCGAATGTGATTATGATGATCATTTTGTATATGATCACGTTGATTTTTAACAAAATCTTATAAAAAATGTTGACTCTACTACTAGTCGTGGTGATGATTGATGAGTTATGCTTTGTGTCAATTATGAGGGTGAAAAAATTAATAAAAATTAGTAAAAAAAAAACGAATTAAATAATAATTTATTTTTTTCTAACTTTTTAAAAACAATTTTATATTATTAGTTTTTAATAAAAATTAAAATTTTTTTATATGTATTTGTTTCAAAAAGGTTTATTCCAAATACTTTACTTGTGTCTTTTATGAGGGTAAAAAATATATAAAAAAATTATTTGCATAAAAAACTAGTTTAAATTGCTAAATATTTAGTTTTATGAAAATGCAGATAACAGAATTAAGTTTTTTCATAATGAACTTAAATCATTTTATTTACTTTTATGAAAATATTTCTTTGTATTCAAGTAATTATGAAAAATAAATTCTAATAAAAGAATATTTATATCTTTAATTTAATAATATTTATACAGAGATAAAATGTTTAAAAATAATTATTCTTTAGCTAAAAAAAATTAGATATTCATATAAAAAAAATAATTGAAACTTGAAAACAATTTTTTTTTCTTTTGTAAAAAGCAAAAATATTGGAAAAGAATGTTATGTTTCTTTTAAAATTTATTTAAAAATCATTATATTTGATAACAATATTTATCGATTTAATTACAAAACATTATTGAACTGAAATACAATTTTTTTATTTTTAATATTATTTAATAAGAAAATAATATTTTAGTTTAATAATATTAAATTTAGAAAAAAAATTCAAATAAAAGACAAATTACCTTACAATCTACTTTCAAAAATAAATTAAAATCTTTTTTATATTTTTTTTTTTATTTAAGCCCAATTTTTTTAAATAATATGTACTTAAAGCATTTTTAAAATAAAAAAAGAACTTTTTATTTATTTTTACCGTTATTAATAATATTGAGAATTAATTTGTAAAAATATTTATTGATTTAATTTTTATTTTAATTTTTATTATTGTAATAAATTTAATTAAATTTTTTTTTATAAAAATTTATTTAAATTAACGAAAATCAACAGAGAACAGAGTAAAATATCTAAAAAAAAAAAAATTCCAACATGTGATTCTTGATTTTCCTGTGGCCACCACACCTATAAGTACGTAATACCAACACAACTGGAGGCATTTGTAAGATCTTGTAGTATAAAAAAATATATTATTTTTATTCTCTTTATCTTCGAGCTAATTTATGCCACCAACAGCGTGTACTCGTATGTACTTTATTTGCAAATCTTAAACACTGCTCCACTTAAACATGTTGCCAAAATGAGCACAAAAAGTTTAATAGCTTTATTGCTTACAATTTTGTCATTTGCTTGACTCTATATAAATATAAAATATATAATTTGTTTGTTTTTTTTTTTTTTTGCTTTTTTTGCTCTGCCATACATCAGCATATCGGCTGCGCCCTTTTATGAGCACAAAAGCTAACTTAGATTCTCAGGCCATAACATCGCTCGAGCGCTAACATTCTGTGTTTCTTCTACACCATTTGCGTTTAGTTTCCGACTGTTGGCATACGAAATTTCGAAAATTCACCATTTATGGCGGCGCTGCACCTGCAGCAGCTGTACAACATGGAAGTTGCCTCGTGAGGAGTATTTTATTTATTTATTTTCTTCTTTTTCTTTTTTTTTTTTGGTTATTTGTTACAAATACTATTTGTAGTTGTTTTATGTACGATGTATTTATTCGTTGTTCGTTCACAGGAAGGCGTTGAATGTCAAATGCGATGTTATCACACGTTTTTTTCGACGCCTCCTCCATACCCCAGAAACCTTTTCGTGCCAATATTTATGAGATACTCAATACGAATTTATTTATTTAAATTTTTTTTCATTTGTAGTAAGGCATTTTATTATTTTTTATTTTTTTCTTATAAAAAATAAATCCATTGAATAGGCTCCGTGGCATATTTATTGTTCGATTATTTGCCAAAAATTAAATTTGATTGGAAAAAATTTGTGATTTATTTAACCTTTATTGGTGTGGCAGTCGAACAATAAGTAGAGTTTTTTTAAAAGGGTATTTGCATAATTTTTTTTTAAGAATTCGTTATATATAATATGTATGTATTTTGAATTTTTAATTATTCTTGGAATTTCATATTTATGAGGTTTATATATATTTATGCTAACAATTTTAATAAATATTTTTGTTAGTAATTTTTTAATTCAAATTTTAAATAATTAAATATGAAATTTCCAGTTAAGATTATTATTTTTTCTTGACATTTATTTTTATTAGGTTATAATATATGTTATATATATTAAAAATTTCATTTTATTAAATTTTTTTTAAATTTTTAGTAAACCAATTTTTTTTTTAATATTATTATTTATCATTTTTATAATATACTTTATTATTTGGATTTTTGATATTTATTTCCTGTTTTTCTGAAATATTTTTTTTAATTTTTTATTATTTTACTTTTATTTATTTTTTTCATTATTTGAATTTCATTTTTATAATGGTTATATATATATATACATATATCTATTAACAATTTAACTGTAATAAAATTTTTATTTCTATTTTAAATAAAAATATTTTTATTTTAATTATATATCTGTTTGTTTTTTTATATTTTAAATTTATAATTTCTATAAACTAAATATTTAATTTCTGTTTATTATGATTTTCGTTATTACTTAATCCTATATATTATTATTTTTATTTACTTTATTAAGTATTTCATATTATTCTTTTAATATGCGGTAAAATGTGTTATTTTCAAATTTATCAACAATTAATTTTTAATAAATTTTGTTTTAATTTTTAATGAAAATTAATATCTTTAATAATTTTTGCTATGTATTTTAAGCAATGTAATAGTTTTTCTTAATTTAATTATGCATTTGTTTTCATTGTCTATTTTTGTTAATTATTTTATTAATTATTTAATATTCTTTTATTTTTTATGTATGTTATTGTTTATTTATTGTATTTGTTTTTTAGATTTATTTTGTTTTTAGTTATATATTACTTTTCATTGTCTCTTTTTATTAATTATTAATTTTTTTTTTAATATTCCTTTATTTATTTTATTTTTTAATTTTTTTCTACTATATATTTATTTTATTTATTTTTTACATTTATTTATTTTTTAATTAAATTTAAAAATTTTAAGCTTTTTTTTAATTTTTTATAAAGATACTTTGATATATTTTTATTTAATTTTTAATGAAACCAAATTTTATATTAAATTTATTTCTATTATTTTTTTTTATCCGTTTTATTTTTTTTACTTTTTGCTTTATTAAAGATACTTTGATATATTTTCATTTTAGTTTTTAATTATAGTTAATTTTAATTTTTAATAAAACCAAAATTATATTAAATTTATTTTTATTATTTTTTTATTTTTTCCTTTTATTATTTTTACTTTTCGCTTTATTATGTGCATTTTTATTACTACCTTTCCGTTATATATTTCATGTAATTTGTATTAATTATTTATTGTTTGAATTTCATATTTATATATATAATATAGATGTGTTATTAACTATTTAATTTAATCATTTTTTATTTACTTTTTTAATTGAAATAATTTGAATATTTTTATTTTAATATTTGATTTATTTTTTGGTGAATATAAATTTCAATATTTTTTTTTGATTTTTAATTAAATTTTATTAATTTAATTATTGACATTTTTTATTATTTTTAATATATTTTTCATTACATTTTTATTACTGCATTATTATTTATTTATTTTTTTTTTTTGTAAATTTTGCTCTCAGCAATTACAATCAGCGCTGTTGTCTTTCCCTTTTCTCATGTTTCTATTTTTCTTTATTATTATTTTTTTTCAGAGCTCTGCACTTGCCGCCATTGCCTGTGTTTGTGCGCAACTCGCTCCCGGCTCAAATATGTATCTGCCACCCAAACCAAATGGCTATAATTATCCAGAACCCAAAAATCCACTGGTAAGTAACTATGTAACTTAAAATCAGCTTGAATTTAAAGCCTTGATCAAGCAAAAGTACGCCTTTGCAATCATCAGCACAATCACAAAAGAGCGAATGTGAAATTACCGTTAGCGTCTGTTGGCAGTAGCAAATATTAATTTGCTTTTGAATTCCTTTCGCTTAGTTTTGACATGAGAAAATTTTCGATTAATCCAAATTTTTGTGAGTGGCTTGGGGAGTTAACTAATTAGTGTAAATAATAACGGTACAATACAGATAGTAATGAATTTTGTTGAATTAAATTTAAACTGATTAGTCGCCCGAGGTAATTAGTCTACCAGTAAGCAATGAAATACTATATTGTTCCAAATTTATCGAGTTTCCTGAAAGTGGGTATGGATCTAGACGCGTCAGAAGAGTCAGAGAAGATTAAAACGTTTGACTAAATTCGGAATACCGTTTAACCTTTGGGAGCTAAAGAGACTTCAATCCTTGTGGGAATTTAAGTTGTTTCGAACTTTGGGGGTACTAAACTGTAGTATGAGCTGTCGATATCTTCTTTCATCAAACACGCTGCTACACAAAGTAGACTAACAAGTTTCAATAGGCGAACTTTTTTCCTAAACAACAGCCAGCGGCCTTAACTCTACTGATATTTCATACATCCAAGAGCTAACCTCCAATATCCGAAAGCTGCCAAACACGGTGATCTGTCTGTCAGCTTTTGTTTATGTTTTGATTTATAGGGCTATCGAAGTGGATGGATAGTGAAGCTTGCTGGTCGGGTCACCATAGTGGTATCACAATGGCCCTAAGAGGGTTCAAATGTATGAATGCTCCCAGTTCTTCCTAACACCACCTGAAGAACACTTTGATATCTAGCCTGGGAACTACTTCCCGTTCGCGGGTGCATGTGTGAAGCAAGATAGAAATATAAATCGAGCTTTAAAAGTAGAAATGTTTCCAATGGAAGTACAAAAGGGTAAACGAACACCTGAAATTATTATGCCCACCGGCAACAGTAAAAGTAATTGACGGCATGCAATGAAGAAGAGGCTCGACACTGCGACGATGAAGAAGAGAAACAAGTAGATATATATGTATGTATTGTGTATAAGTAGACACTTAGTACCCACGAGGTGAAGGCACGTGGAGTGACGGAGCAGCGACAAAGTAAGTGATGGCAGCAACCAAGCAAAACCGACACACAAAAAACAACAACAACAGCACCAACAAACAAAGAGTTTATAAAGCAATTCTTCCCTACTTTTGATGTGCTACCACTGTTTGTATATATATATATATATGTGCGTGTGTTTGTGTCTTTATTTATATGCTTGGTGATTGCCAAAATTGGCAAGCAAAAAAAAAAAAAGAAATAAATAAATAAATAAGCTAAAGTTAATAATAATAAAAGCAAATATCAAGTCAAGTCGCGGACGTCAATCGGTTAGTAGGTGAATGTGCTCAGCGAGGCACTACACGGAGGACAGTAAAAAAAAAATAGGAACAACAACAAAGACGGCATCTCACATCGCTCATAGCAATTGTGTTGCATTTACATCGCTGTACCGTTATTTATGTATGCCACCAGTTAATAGGTTAGCAAATGGTTGCTCCCAGTCATTGCAAAAAAAAACAAAAAAAAAAAACAAACTAAAAACAAACAAAAAACGCTGAGACTCGGTAACTTGCCAACTTGCCGGCGCTTTCTTCCCAACTGCTCTGCTCCCGCCCGCCTCTGTTGGCGTTGGTGGCTGCCACAAGCTGCAACCTGACTGCCTATTCATTTCCCTTTTACTTTTTATTGACTTTTCATTGTTGTTGTTGCTGTCCAAAAAGTGCTTAAATTGGAGAAGAGGCAAATTTGTTCAGCTTTTGTTTTCATTATGTTTTTGAATTTTATTGTTGTTGTTTGCATTTTTATTTGTGTGGCATCAACAAAATGTTGCAAGCACCGTTAAAAATGCAATGTGGCAACAACAGCAGTAGCAGCAGCCGTCGCCGCGACTATTGTATGACTTCATTTTACGAGTGTTGCAGGTTGGGCGAGATTTCGACTTGATATATTTTCGGATATAAACAGCCAACCAACTATCATTCACTGCGGTGAAATAATAAACTGGTACGAAAATGTACTAGTTTGCTGACACTAGTCGGAAAAATATAATATTAAATTGGTACTACCTAATAAATCAGCAATTAATATGGGTAACTATGAAAAACTAGTTTGCTACTAGATTATTTCGGCTCTTTAATAATTAATTAATAATGAATTAAATTAAATATTTTTAATTAATTAATAATTAATTATAAAACCTGTAAGCAATTTTTAAAGTGATTTCATAAGAGAAAAAAATATTTTTTTTTTAATTTTTTTACTAATAAAAATGTTTTATTGAATATTTTTAATACATTTTGTATTTTCTGCCTGCGTACCATATTTTAGTACCTAATTAATGAACTAGTAACTTTTTGCACCATATTGGACTAGTATGAGGATTAGTATATTTCTGCAGAAAATCTGGCAATTGTCACATATAGTATAATTCAGTATTAAAACTAGCACTTACTTGCTTGAAAAAAGTTGACGTACTGGTTTTGGAGTAGTTTTTAACTACTTGTTTTGATTAAAAAATAAATGTGTAGTGGAATATTTATTAAGCAATTGCATTTTGCTGCCTTCAAATATTTTTTTAATAAACAAAATATAATTTTGGTAAGAAAGTCAACTGGTAACTTTTTGGTCCCTTTTGAACTAGTAAGAAGACTGGTTATCACTGAATAAAAACTGGCAGTGGCCTGATCGTCTAAAAATACCATTTTCTGATTTGAAAAAAAAAACAGTTAGATGAACTAGTTTGGAACTAGTTTTAACTAGTTAATTTGTTTAAAAATATGAAAAGTTTTATTGAATATTTATAACCAATTTGCAATTTATTGCCTTCAAATAATTTTTTATATCTAATATCAAAATTTGGTTTGAAAATTAACTGGAACCTTTTCAGACCTTTAGGAACTAGTATAAGGACTAGTATAAGGACTAGTATATTTTTAAACAAAATATGACAATATCCAGCTTTGAGCGTTTGGTGAAAGTACCATTTACTTGTTTAGAGAAAAAAATGTACTGGTCAGACTAGTTTCGTAGTAGTTTGCAACCAGTTCAACTGTTCACAGTCACTTATTGAATACGTACATAAATAAATATGTATGTATGTATGTATATATTAACAACTTCATTTGCGCTTGTAACAAATGAGATTAGTTGCAGGTTTTAGTTGATGATGTTACGAAAAGTTACCGTTAATTTTGAGGCGTTGTTTTGATTGTTAGCAGTTTTATGTGTATCAAATTACTTTTGGCCTGTATTTTGTGTATTCGTATTAACAGATTTTTAATTGTTAATTAGGTATTTGTTTCTCTTTCCTTTTTTGACAATTATGTTGCAGTAATACATAAGTAGCATTTATACACTACTTGCAACAACACATTTTTATGAGAAGAAGGAAGTATTTGATTAACATTTTGAGTATGAAATGAAAGGCTCCCGTGATTTAATGAATGATATACATGAAAAGAAGTTCTTTATGTAGTTGGTAGGTAGTCTTTATTATGCTTTTAACTGCAACAACCACCCACACCTACTAGTTTTGAACTGAAAATCGTGTAACGGGTTTTATTTATTCATTTATTTTTTGCCAAAAAGATTTCTGTTAGTTACAGCAAGTTGAACACAGTAAGACTACCACTTTCGACCTTTATCAACAGTCACTAGAGCAATAACGCAACAACAATAACAGTTACAAAGCAACATCTGTAGAATAATGGCCGAAAACAACTGTAAAAACTGCAACAATTATCATACTTTCAAAATTACTCATGCCAAAGCCAAGTCTTTTGACCCTTTGACATTGCAACAAGGTGTGTGCAAATGAACGAAAAACTGCAGCTAAACGATGGAAGAAGCAGAGATGGAAGAAATGAAATATATGAACAAAAAGCATCATAAATGATACAGAAGAAAACATAAATGAAAATCAAACGAAGTAACATGAAAAAAAATAATCTGAAATAAAAGAAAATAAAATAAAACAAAATAAAATAAAAAGAAATGAAATAAAATGGAAAGAAATAAAATAAAATAATTTAAAATAAAACAAATAAAAACCAAAAACTTAAATTATGTTAAAATAATTAAAGTGAAATAAAATTAAACCAAAAATAAATTAAAATAAGTGAAAAAGTAAACCAAAATAAAATAATATAAAATAAAGTTAGATAATTAAAAAACAAATATAGGAATATTAAATAAAATTTAATAAAATGTAATAAAATTACATTAAGTCAAATTAAATTAAATTAAATTGTATAAAATTAAATAAAGTAATGTAAAATAATATAAAATAAAATAAAACAAACTGAAATAAAAGAATGTAAAATAAAATAAATTAAAAAAATTAAATAATATTAAATTAAATAAAATGAAATTAAATTAAAAATAATAGAATTAACTTACATTAAATTAAATCATATAAAAACAAAATAAATTAATTTAAATTAAATTAAATAAAGTAATGTAAAATAAAATAAAATAAAATAAATCAAAACAAATTAAAATAAATTAAAGTGACATAAAATATAATAAAATAAGCAAAGAAAAAAACAAAATAAAGGAAAATAAATAAAATTAAATTAAAAAAAATTAAATTAAATGTAATATAATTAAATTATATTAAATTAAATCATATAAAAACAAAATTAATTAATTTAAATTAAATTAAATAAAGTAATATAAAATAATATAAAATAAAATAAATCAAAACAAATTAAAATAAATTAACGTGACATAAAATATAATAAAATAAGCAAAAAAAAACAAAATAAAGGAAAATAAATAAAATTAAATTAAAAAAATAGAATAATATAAAATAAAAATAATATAGATTAAATAAAAATAAAAGTAAACTTAACAATTGCGGTATACCCCCGCCTTCCGTAGCACCCCTTCCATCGCCCGTTAGTGCATCGCCTTGTCTAAAACCTCGAGCGGTATTGACAGAGTTGGTGGTGTTGTTCGATATCATTTCACAAAGCCGTATCATTTCACGTTAGTCGGGTCACCCTTTTGATATAGAGTTTGGTGAAATAACCACACAACCAAACAACCAGTTTGGGGATATGCATGCTCCTTCTATAATCTCATTGCACATTGCATATCTGTATCCAGATTACCATTTTCATCTCAGTAGTTTGATTTTAAGGACTTGAAAGCAATCGTTGGTTCATGGGGGTGAACCTGGAGACCTGTTGACGAAGTCAACGCCTTACCACTCGTTTTCTGCATGGCGGTTGTATCAGCATTTATCTCTCCAAAGGCTTACGCAACTATATAGTGATATCTACCTTCATATTGGGTTTCTTTTCCATTTTGCGGAAGTAGTCAACATATGGGGATATCATATTCGAATTGGTACGGTTCTCAATGAGCATGAGAAAATGTGGTGGGACCCAAACCCAGCGCACATTCGAAGTCTAAAGTCTGGAGGTCTTAGAGAAGACAAGACAGGAATTAAATAAAAATAAAGTTAGTAAAATGAAATAAATTAATATAAAATATAAATTACTAAAAAAATAAATAATCTTAAATAAATTAAAATAAAAATTTAATCATATTACAAAAATTTAATTAAAAAATACATATTTAGCTTGCTTAATTAAAAAATATATATAATAATAAAAATTAAATAACTTTATTTAAATAAAATAAAATATATTAATATAAATTAAAAATAAATAATTAAATCATATTACAATAAATTCAAAAAAAAAATTAAAAATAATCAAATTAATTAAAAAAATTCAGTTAGTTTGCTTAAATAAAATAAAATATATATACAAAAGATGTAGATAAAAAAGCTTTAATTAAATTAAATAAAATATCTTAAAATAACTTAAAATAAAAATATTAAAGTATATTACAATAAATTAATTTAAAAATTTTAATTAATTTGCTTAAATTAAATAAAAAGTAAAAATAAATAAATACATAAGCTCCAATTAAATAAAACTAAATATCTTAAAATAAATAAAAATAAAAATATAAATTATATTACAGTAAATCAATTAAAAAAAAATAAATATAATTATATAATAATAGTGTGGTTTGCTTACATTAATTAATATATATATTGTATATATGTATATATATATATAAAATAAATAATGAAACCTGAATAATAAAAATCAAATGAATTTAAAATTTAATGTTTAAATTAAAATAAAAAATTATAAAACTTAATCAACTTATAATAAAAGAAATAAATTAACTTAAATTATAAATTATATTATTTTAAATTAATAAAGAAAGAACTTATAATAAAGTAATTAATTTAACTCAATTTAGATTGCTTAAATAAAATAAAAATATATAAATATAATTAAAAAATAAACACATGAACTTAAATAAAGTAAAAGGAAACATTTTAAAATAAAGAATTAAATTTGATTATATACAATCAATTTAAAAAAGTGATTTTAATTGATTTAATTTAGAGTTTAATGAATGAAAAAAAAAATAAATTATAATAAATCAATTAAAAAGTGAAATTTAATTAAGAATTTAATTAAAAACAATTTAGTGTGCGCAAATAAAATAAAAAATATATAAATATAATTAAAAAATAAACACATAAACTTAAATAAGCTAAAAGGAAACATAATAAAATAAAAAATTAGATTTAAATATATTATATTAATTTAAAAAGTGTAATTAAATTAAGGGTTTACTTAATAAATTAATTAAAAGAGTGAAATTAAATTAAGAATTTAATTAGAAACAATTTAGTGTACGCAAATAAAATAAAAAATATTTTAATTTAATTAAAATAAAAATTAGACTATAAAAAATATAAAAAATTTATTAAATAGCATAAAAATATATAAACCCAACTTTTCTTAAATTTGAAAGCAAAAAACACGCTTTAGAAAAACTCCAAAGGGAAATTGAGTGGAACAAAAAATAAATAATTTTTTTTTTTTTAAAAGTGTTGTGAAAAAGTTGCCAGCAATTGTGGAGACCGTCTCTGTTTCCATACATATGTACTTACGTGTATGCATTACATATGTATATGCAGCACCGATAACACCAGCGATATGCACAAGCGTCAATAGTTAGTTAAGTGCCAAAGTAGTAGCTACCATGAAACGCCAACAAAGACTATGAAAGAAGTAACAAAGAGTAAACGAGGAAAAAAATAGCTTACGACCCGCACCATTGCACATCACGACGTGCCACAAAAACTCTTGAACTTTAAATTAAAGCGACCAACGGCAAAAAGTGCGCAACAACAATAACGACAAGAAGAGGAACAAAGAGGCATGAGCAAAAAAAAAAACAATGCTGAATACTAGGCATACATACATATATACATACATACCTATATACATGTATATGTATATACCTATGTACAGTTGAGCAGCCAGACTTCCAGCCGCACAAGCATACAGCCAGACGGGCTGACATCGACCGACAGACATCGAAGCAACCAGTCATACAGTCAGTCAGCCCAGTCAATGGCTCAGCAGGGCTAGGATGCTTACCGCCTGCGAACGAAACAGTTGTCATTATTGTTGTTCTTTTTTTGTGTTTTGTTTTTGTTTTTTGAAGCCACAAAAAGAAGAACAACTGTCAAAGATCTCTTATGTCTGTCCGTCTGTCTGTCTGTTGAGTCTATCTGTTGAGACTGTCTGTCTGATCGTGGCCTAAAGTTGCATGCAACCTGCTAGCTAACTGACAGCAATTCTCAGCTTTTCAAGCACTACTCTCCACCCTCAACCGCTTTGTGCCACGATCAGCGAACGCCTCAGGCTATCAACCTACACGTATACTCACATACAGTTATGTATATATGTATCTACGTACCTTCAGTTCCTATGTAAATATGTATGTGCATGTGTCTTCGACATTCTTTCCGAGTGCGCAATGCCGCACCTCCGGTTTCTAACCAAACAAAAACGTTTTTTTTTCACCCACTTCAGCTTCACCAGAGTTCTTCAGTGCGCTGTCGTGCTCTGCGGCAACCGGCATTTTTCGTCGCATTTTGCATAACATTGCATTACACATTGCAGTGGAGTGTTCGTCAATTGCCGCAAATTGTGGCAATTGAATGTCGCCATTCGCCGACGCTGACAGCGACGATGACGACGACAACGACGACGACGACGACGACAACGGGTGGACGACACATTTCAACTTGTTGGCAACATCGGTTATTGCCGCCGCTGCTGCTTGCGCGGCTGAGTTTGTTTGCTATTGTTGTTGTTGTTATTGTTGTATTTGGTATTCGCTACTAAAATCCTACTACTATTTGCCCAACTCAGTGCTCAGTGTGTGCACATGTTGGCTTTGCTGTCATTTTGGGTCACCTCACTCGCGCCGAAAATGGGTTGTCTTGCTTTACTTACTGCCATGAGGTTTCGAGCTTTTAGTGTTGTTTTTTCTTTTTATTTTTGTTATGTTTTTGTTGTAGCCACTTTGAGCGCTGTTGCTGTTCGCCACTGGTCACTATTGGCATTTCTAATTTGACTGTGAAATACCTTTTGGTGGGTTGGTTGTTGTTGGTATTTGGTAATTTTCGCAAGCTTTGAGAAAGCTTTTTGGTAGTTAAACGATTTTTTCGGTGGCAATTCTTTATTCTTCTTTTGTGGGTTGGATTTTTTCAAACTGCGTAAAAACGTGTTGAATGTATCTCAAATGCGCTGCTCCGCCGAGATCCGTGTCTTAATGTTTGGAAACAATACGAGCTTTTATTTTTTCCACTATATAACTGCCTGAAGACCTTATTTAATTTCTACTTTAGACATTTTCTTAGCTGGAGCTGGGTTAGACTCACAATACGGAGATCACTGAATCTAGCTTAGATGAGAGAGAGCTTAAGGAGAGAGCCAGAGAAGTCATGTCAGTCTCTCATTCATAGAGTCACAAATAAATTACTCTGTTGGTGCGGTCGCCAAGTAGAAACCAAAATCATATGCAGGTTTCTTATTCTGACGGGAGACTATTCGTTCGAGTTTTGCAATCTCAAGGACGCTCTCATAACTTTCATAGTCATATTATCGCTTCGAAAATTTTTTGTGGTTCCGAAGAAGGGAAGGTAGCCACAATATTCCAGCTTTTAAAGATCAATTATTCAATTGTAAAGTGTTTTTTTTTTTGAAATTTGAGTTTCGGCAGACCTCATATATTGAAGAAAACTGGTGCTGTGAATTTACTTATCTCTTATTGACAAAAAAAAAACCTAATGAATTTTTCGAAAAACGTACTGATCTGTATACTTGTATATATCTTTTTTTTCAGCGACCTGGAAACCAGCCCGGTCCAGGACCACGCCCACCAGGCCCACAACGCCCAGCACAACCTGGCCCTGGCGAGCCTGTAAGTATTAGCTTTCAAATATAATATATTTAAATAAAAAAAGAGTATTGCAAGAGCTTTCATATGAAATTATAAAAGCTTTCGCCAACTGACTTAGGGAGCTTTTTATTTTTGGTGATATAGTAATTCTAACGAAAAGCTTTCACCTCAAAAATAATGTACAATATATTTCTAAGTAAAAACGATTTGTAAAAAAAAAAAAGCTTTTTACCGCAATAAGCTTTAAAGCGCTTTCATTTGTTCTCATTAAATGCAACTTGACTAAACAAGATTTTCACTGCAAAAATAAAAGTTAAGCTTTAAAGCTGTCAATAATATACAAGTTTCAATTAGAAAATAATATGAGTTCCTAGAAAGCTTTTTATCGATATCAACTCGAGAAGCTTTTATATATTTCTAAGAAAATTTGATTTGAGTTAAAATAATTAAATGCCTTTTAAAGCTTAAATCTCAAAATGACAAGCTTTAAAGCTTGCTCAATACCTTTTTAAATAAAGCTTTTTAGAGCTTTCACATACAAATTGAAGCATTAATACCTTTTGCAATATAAATATTTGAATGAAAGAATATTAGAAAGCTTTCGTAAAAAATGATAAAAGCTTTCTGTTAAAATATCTAAAAATAAAGCTTTTTATAATTTTCATTTTAAGAGGAAAAATGTAATGCTGTCAACGTTATAAAGCATCATTATTAAGATTAAATCCCTCATAAAAAACTATATATTTATTTTTTTTCTTTCGTCGCCTACTAAGCTTTCCATTTTTATTAAAATATCAACTCGAAAAGCTTTTATTTCAAAAATATATTTCGTATATACTTTAATATTTTAAATGCATTTTAACTAAAAAAGTAAAAGCTCTTGATTAGCAAATATGTTAAAATGAAGCTTTTTAGAGCTTTTGTTATACAAACAAAATATTATTAAAGCTCAAAGCATGGACTAAACGGCATGCTAAATTAAGGCTGTAAGAAAAGTTTTAAAACTTTTTCTTTTCATTATCTCTCTCTCTCTCCCTCTCTCTCCTCACAGGGTCACGTTCACGTACCCGGCATGCCATTCGACTTCGAATATGCCGTCAATGACATTGACACCGCCAACGATTATGCCCACAAAGCTTCGAGCAATGGTGATGTGGTGACCGGTGAATATCGTGTTGCACTGCCCGATGGTCGTACACAGATCGTACGTTATACAGCCGATTGGAAGACTGGTTATCATGCGGATGTCAGCTACGAGGGTGAACCACAATTTCCACAAGGTCCTGGCGGTCGACCTGGCTATAAGTATTAAATCAGCAACAAGCAACCGGTATATTGGAGCGCCTGATGCACACTTTTGCACGCAAGCACACTCAAAACAAACGAACACATACGATTGCTCACGAGCACACATACATACACAGCTATAGCTGCATGGTTTGCTACAGTAACTGCCACAATAGTAACAACAACAACAACAACAACAGCAATAATAAATTAACACTGCCCTCCACTCAATAAATATAAAAAAACAGAGACAACGATAAAGCGATGAAATTGAAAATTTTGGTTTGAAAATTATAAAATTTTTTTAAATTGTAATTTTTTTATTTTTCTATATTTTTTTATATTGAAATTTTTGTATTAGTTGCTTATTTTAATGAAGATTTTTAGTATTGAAATATTTTTTATGTGTAATTTTAATTAATTAATACAGCGTAGTTGATATAAAATAATTTTTATAAAAAAAGAATTTTGAAATTTTTTTGTATTCCGTATTTAAAATGTGCAAATTCTTTACGAATAAATAAAAACGATACAAAATAAAGGAGAAGCGTTTGTTTTATTAGATGATTGATTGATTGATTAAAGTGGAATGTAATTGAAAAAATATATGTTTAAGCTTTTTTTGCAGCTTTCGAAAGCTTCTCTACATTCCAAAAGCTTCTCGAAAGCATTACAAAAGTTGTATCATAAGCTTTCCTGTGAAAGATTAAAATTTAGAAGTGAGCAATTTTAGTTTTTAATATAATATAATGCAAAATTTTGCCTACAGAAAACCTTTAGAAAGCTCAGTTTAGAAAAGTTTTTGTCCTATTATTGAGCAATTTAAATCTCTTTTTCGGAAAGCAAAATTTTTATTTAATGATAGGCCAACGAAAGAGCTTATTTTACACCTTAGTTATAAGTTTGGAGCTTGAAAATTAAATTAAAAATAATATAAAAGTTTAAAGAACTATCGCTATCTCTCTAACTATTCTAAAAATTAATTATTTTTGGTTTGAAGCTTGCATTTAGAAAAGCTCTAAGCAACTAAACGCAAGCTCAAAAGCTTTTACATATTAAATGTAGAGTTAATTTTTAATATTATAACCCTTTTTAAAAGCACTCGAGCTTCTCAAAGTTCACGTTTAGAAATTTAAGAGCTTGAAGTAAGTATTTCACATTAGATATTACTATTTGAAATGTACTCTGCTTAAGTTTTTTAGGAGTTTTGATGTTATTAAAGAGTTATTAAAGTTCCACACGAAAACTACTGAAGAGTTATTAATAGAAAAATAAAATAAAAATAGCTTCAAAGCTTATTTTTATATGAATAACTGCATTTAATTAAAAGTTGTAAGACACTTTATCCGATAAAAATATTTTATAAATAAACTGAAAATATGAAGACGTTTCGGTCATAGTTAAAGCTTTTTACTTAAAGCTCTAGAAGCGTTTATGTACATTCATAATTTATCGGGAAATGTGCCTAAAGCTTTGGAAAATCTCATTACATATTTATATTTTACTACAATTTCGAAGAAATTCTAAATATTTCGTGTGAAAGCTCAAAAAGCTCTTCTCATTCTGATATCTTAAAGTATTGTGACAATAGAGGTGAAAAGATCTCATCTCTCATTAAATTGTCTGCTTAATAACATTTTTTCTTATCCTTAAATCTCTATTTTAGCGATTTTATTTATTTCACTCTTCCTTATATCGCTTTCTACGCCCGTATGTACGTACATTTGCATTAACCTCTTCGTCTGCAACTTTTACTTTTAATGAGTTTTTCCGCTGCAGCGGCAGTTAGAAAAAAATATTTGTTTCGTTTTCTTCTCACTTCTTTCTTATTTGTACCTTCTTTTATTTGGGTGCAACTCTCAAGTGGGCACATAATTTATGAGTTTGCGTAGCCAATAAAAATAGTCTGCGTAATAATAATGAAAGCGTTTTGCAAATTGAAAAAAAATAAATAAATAAAAAAGTATATAAATTAAAGATATGAATCTTAGTACTCTTTTTATTGCGACAAATAATTTTTAAAGGAAAAATTTTGAAAGCTACGTAATGAAAGCTCATCATTCAAAATTTAACTTTAAATTTATTATTAAATTATTTTGTAAACCTTTCAAAAATTTAAATTTAAGCTTTATATTATTCCTTAAAGCTTTCAAAAGCCTTTGATGAAAGTTCAAATTTTAAAATTTCAATTATTATTTAAGGCTTCCAAAAGAATTCAGTGAAAGTTCATCCTCTAAAAAAAACTTTAAATATGCTCTAAAGCTTCCACAAATATATTGTGAAAGCTTATCATTCAAAATTTAACTTTATCTTTCAAAATTTAATTTTAAATTATACCCTAAAACTTCCTGTGAAAGCTCATCGTTTAAAATAAAACTTTTAGTTATTCTAAACAGCTTACAAAACTATTTAGTGAAAGCTCATACATCAACTTTAAATTTTTATTTGAATTATAAGCTTCAAATACTTAGTGAAAGCTCATCCTTAAAAAATAAACTTTAAATTTTTATTTAAAGCTTCTTAAAATACTTAGTGAAAGCTCATCCTTAAAAAATAAACTTTAAATTTTTATTTAAAGCTTCTAAAAATACTTAGTGAAAGCTCATCCTTAAAAAAACTTTAAATTTTTATTTAAAGCTTCTAAAAATACTTAGTGAAAGCTCATCCTAAAAATTTAACTTTAAATTATGCTCTAAAACTTCCAAAAGTTTCACAGAAAGCTTATCCTTTAAGAGCTTAAATTAATTGGATGAACCATGACGACCTTCTTCAATGCCAACATACTCTATGTTTCTCATTATGATTTTTATAGCTGTGACCTTAAGCAACCCTGACTACATGGTCGACGTTGGAAGTAGGTCAAAGTGAAGAGTAATGAAATCTTGACCAGTTCTAAGGAATGACGGATGCTCCATTTTGGCGACTCTGTGTGGAACAAGGTGCCGAAAGGTTCCTTTGGAGAATGAGAGACTATAAATCTCATTAAGTAATAAGACGAGGTCAAAGTCACAGTCAACTGGTCAAATATGGAGCAGATCAACCAAAAAAGTACCACTTTACTTGTGCTCTTATGAGGTCAAAAAGGAAAGGCATCTTGAGCATGGTGGTATAAGTAAAAGTGCAGAGCTCCATCAAATTCATATCTACTTACCTTAAGACGCAGGTTTTTGGCTTATTTCATAGTTTTTAGTAATTTTTTTATACTAAGCTAAAACATAATATATGAAAAAAGAATATTAAAAATAAAATATTTAAATTTTATTTATTGTTACCATAGCGCATGTGATCAACTAATGGTTAATGGCGCTTTTGGCGTCATCTAGCGGCTGCTAGTGACAATTGTTAATTATTTTATTTTGTAATTCAGTGGCATCTATCGGCGATGAGCACAGCAGCACTCCAATGAATGCCAAAAATCCAGTGAAGCAGTGAACCTATGATAATTATTATAGACTCTCTGATTGTCGAAGCTGGAGTTCAAATAAAACATTATTTTTGTATTTAAATATTTTATATTATTTATTCTTTTTTTTTTCTTATATAATCTGTCAAATACTTAATAATTATTTATAACATTTTGGTACAACACAAACACTGGATGCATGTACATGTATTAATATTTTATTATATGTATTATTTGTAGGAGTTAAATCTATGATTTTTATATATATTACAGTTTGATTTGTTGTGGTCTTTTATTATATTGAACTAAATGTACGTGTATATATACATATATACTTCTGTTTCGATTACAAAACTGCACCTCAGTTTAGCTTATATAGCTTATAGTTATGATAGTATGATAAAAATAATCTTTTCTCTTTGTTCTTTAGTTCATACATATGTACAATTACTTAACTTAAACAGACTCGTATTATTATTTTCTTTTTGGTACTTAATAACTATATTTTTTAGTTTATTTTTTTTTTTTTTTTTTGTTATATATAAATATATATATGTATTTGTTCTTACTTCTTTAAATTTTTTGGTGTTTTTTAATTAGATTTTCATTTGCATTTCATTGTTATTTTTTAATTATTATTTTATTTTAATTTTCATTTCATTATTAATTTTATTTTCAATTTATTATTTAATTTCTCTTTATTTGATTTTTATTTTTTTAATTTTTTACTTTTATTTACTTTTCATTTTTAACATTTGTTTATTTTCCATTTTATTTCATTTTCAATTTCTTCTTAATTAATTTTTTTTTGTTATTTTCTTTTTTAATTTTTTTTTAATAATATTTATTTTATATTTTTTTTTTTAATTTATTTTTTTTTTATTTATTTTTTTTTAATTTATTTTTTTTTTTAATTTATTTTTTTTTTTTAATTTATTTTATTTTTAATTTATTTTGTATTAATTTTTTTTTATTTTATTTTTGATTTATTTCGTATTAAATTTTTTTATTTTATTTTCAACCTTTTATATATACCTATATATATTATTATTTATTTTATTTGCTGTTTTGCCCAGTTATTATAGTATTTAATATTTTGCTTTCTATTCATTTATTATTCTTTTATTAAATTTTGCTTTATTTATTTATTATTCATTTATTACTTTGTTTTATTGTTATTTTATTTTATTATTATTTTATTTAATTATTATTTTATTTAATTATTATTTTATTTAATTATTATTTTATTTAATTAATATTTTATTCTATTATTATTTTATTCAGTTATTATTTTATTTATTTATTGTTTTATTTAATTATTACTTTACTTAATTATTATTTTAATTAATTATTGTTTTATTTAAAAATTTTTTATTATATTATCTTTTACTTTTTATTTATTTATCGTTTAACTTTTTATTTTTGATCTGTTTTATATTTAATTTTTTAGTCATTTTTTACTTTTTTTATTTTTTACTTTTTTTATTTTTTATTTTTATATTTTTAATTTTTATATATCTTATTTTTATAATTTTTATTTTTATTTTTATATTTTTTATTTTTATAGCTTTTATGTTACTAATTTTATTTTTATATTTTTTATTTTTATTTTTATAATTTTTATTTTTATATTTTCATATTTTTTATTTTTAAATTTTTATATTTTTTATTTCTTTATTAAAATTTATTTATATTTTTATTAATTTATTTCTATTAAATTTTTTCATATTTTTATTAATTTTTTTTAAGTATTTTTTATATTGCTATCAATTTTTTTTTAATATTTTTTTATATTTTTTTTATATTTTTTTTATATTTTTTTTATATTTTTTTTTATATTTCTTTATATTTTTTTTATATTTTTTTATATTTTTTTATATTTTTATTATATATTTTTTAATATTTTATTTTATTATTTTGCCTTAAAATGATTTTTTTTATTTCAGTATTTAAAACTTTTCTTTTTTATATTTTTTTTTTTAATTTTTTGTTTTGGAATATATGTTTCCTTTTTTACATCTTTTTTATGGTATTTTTTTTATTTTACAACTATTATCTTAAATTATTTTAATTTAACGTAATTTTTAATTATTAATATGAGATAGCCGTTCATTGTAAATACACTTATATTTTAGTATTAATAGTTTTTTAAAATATAATATAAAATATATCATTTAGATACATATATTAGAATCATGGATGCCCTTAGATAACCCAATTTTTCTTATTTTTAAAATTTACACATTAAAAATATACATATATATTTTTAATAAATTTTTCAATTTGTTTTTTCTTTTTTTTTTGTTAATTTTTAGCCTTCTTAGCGGCTATTTCTAGCTTAATGAATGCCCTATATAAAAAAATTATTTCCATAATTTTTTTTTCTATTCTTTTTGTATTCTTTGTATGTATAATATATGAATAATTTATTTAACCTAATTTTTACTTTTGTTGGTGTTCTTGTTGATAATAAATACATATGTATCTATGTATGTAACACTGTATTTATGCGCATTTACAGGTTTAAACCATTTTGGAAGATTGCAGATTTCATTTCTTTTATAAAATTTACAATAGGGATATTTTAATTATAATATTTACTTTTTCTTTAATGTTACTAAATTGGGCAGGTTAACTATGGAACTTGTTCTAAGGATTACATAATATTTATTTGTATTTTATATATGTATGTAGGTAAGTAGGTGATGCGAACACGCTTAAATGTAATTAAATTAAATAATAAATAAAAAAATAAAAATTAAATTAAATTAATATAAATTAATACAAATTTAAAAATAATGAAATAAAACTAAATTAAACGAATTTATGTTCAATAAAATAAAACTGACTGATATATAAATAAATAAAATTAAAATTAAAAACAAATAACAATTTAAGAGCAAAATAAAATAAAACAAAATTAAATTAATGTAAAATAATAATAAAAATTGAAAAATATTAAAATAAAATGAAATTAATGGAATGTATATTAAATAAAATAAAATTAAATATAAAAAAATATAAGTTAAGAGCAAAATAAAATATATTTAATTTTGTTTTAAATTATATGAACTAAAAATAAAATATTCATTTAAATTATATTAATTTAAATGAATTTAGTTTAAATCAAAATAAATTATATTAAAAGTAAATTAAATAAAAAATACATAAAAAACTAGTAATGTAAAATTAAATAAAATAAGTATAAATCAAAATATATTTAAGTATTACAAAATCATCAAAAAATTAAATTAAATAATTTAAAACCTGAAATAAATATTCCTGTACTCGTTCATTTAATTTATGCTAGAAGAATAATGGGAAACAATTTTAAACAGCAAATTTTTCTTTTTAATTAATCGAGATGAGACAAGCATGCAGATTCATTGATTTTCTACACCATTCAGTGTATAATTCCATTATTAACGTCTAACCACCGAATTGCGGCGTACGCACTTTTTTCCAAACAACAAATGAAATTCAGCAATTATTTTGTATTAAACCTGATTTATTATTCACTTAATTTAAACATTGATTTATATTTTTCGCCATATTTTCATATTAACCTTGCTCTTCATTAAACATTTAATGCAGCTAAAATGCCACATTAATGATTTAATCTCACTACAGAAATCTCAACATTTTGTAACAAAATTTATGTATTTATAGATTAACTTTTGTAATAAAAAAAAATTAAAACAAAATAAAATGTATGTAAATAGAGCATACGCATATATAACATGATTTTTAACTGTAAATTTTTATGATTTTTTTTTTAATTTTATTTTTAAAGATATACATATGTAGCTGCTTAAGTATATAAAACAAGAAGTGAACTAAAATATAAAAGAAAAAAATGTTTTCCACAATTTTTGTTTGTAATTTACGCAAAAAAATGTAGACCAAATTAAAGTATTAAACTTTAACGAATGCACTATTCATGATCAACGTTCATAGCTTAGATTTTCGCAATTTCAGCATAGATTTTCTTCATATATTATTTTTGAAATGAATATTTTGTATATTGATTCACTATATTTGTTGCCTTGTTACTTAATTTGTTGTTGCCATTTAGTTTTTGTTTATATATATATATAGTTTTTTGATTTCTTTTAGCATCTTTCTACTCTGGTTTGCTTATATATTTTGGTTAAAACACTATAGCTTTCTATTCACTTTGACATTCAAATTGAAATACAAAATATATATATACTTTATAATTTTATTTCTAGTATATTAATGTACGTATAACTAGCTTTGTTTTGGGGCACTTTGCACTCTCATGCAATAACATGCGACCACCTAATGATTGCTATCGCCACCTATATTGCCATTTTGTTGTTGACGCACCGAACGTCTTCGCGTCATTATACGCAACGCAACACCGCTCGTATTACCGGCATCCATAGCCGATTCATCTATCGTCATACCACTGGGGTGCTCCTCATTCGCCATGCCAACCACCGCATTGTCCACAATGCTTAAAGGATCTACTGCGGGTGTGCCAGCACCGGCAATGATACCTCCACCTGCCAACATTTGTTGTGCATTACCAATACCAGTAATACCATTGCCACCGGCATCATACTCATTCAAATCATTTGTTTGCACCGAGGTGCGACGCAACTTGGACTTCTTTGGTGGCAACGTACGCGGCGCTGTTACATGTGTTGGTGTAACAGGTGCTATTACAACACTTTCAATGGCATTCACATCATTGCAATCAAATCCTCTTTTACGTGCAGCGAGTGTGCGCAGCATGGCACCACCTGCTGCTGCAGCAACTGGTGACGCTGCATTGAAGGAATTCATGTTATTCTGAACTTCAGTTTCCAAAATTGTTTTGGTAACCATAGTATTTGCCAGCGGCGGTTGTTGTTCTTCGGTACCGTTATAAAAATCTTGGTTTGTTGAATAGGTACGGAGACAGGCATTTTCATCAATGGTGTCCAGCGGACGCGTTGGTGCATATTTTAATTCATTAGCAATTGTATTGGCATTGAGTGGTGGTGGTAGGACATTAGTGTTGGCGATATAGGGTATGGCACAGGTTTCAGCAGTATTCAATGGGATGTTGCCGGTGGGCGGTGTAACGCCATTGTGGCTACTGTGTAATGTTTGTGGTGAGCTGGCATCGTTGACTTCGGCATCAGCGGATTTGATGTTATCTTCATTGTCCAAATTACCAGTTTTCAATTGATAATTATCCTTTTCTAATGTCTGTATGCGATCTCGAGTGGTTTTCAGTTCTTGTTGAAGGAATAAAATTGTGCTTTGCATGCCTTCAACATCCTCATCCAGTTCGGGTAGAAAATCGTCGACCTCTGCAAGAGTAAATATAATATTTGTTAAAAAAAAAATAAAAATAAAAAATTTATCAGATTTTAATTTCAGATTTCTTACCAGATTGTGACTTCTTTACTTCCTCGCAAAAACTCTTTTGCATCGCTAATTCAGTCTCTAGTTTGGCTAAACGCCCGTTAGAGGTCATTTTACCCAGTTCCTCGTTTTCCTAAAAAAAACAACAGTAAAAAAATGCCTGTTAATAAAAGTCGTAGAAGATTGTCTTCAGAATATCCATACCTGATATAACAAACGGCACTTTGCAATCAAACGTTTGCCTGTGTTCGAATCTGGCGTAAATTTCCATGCGGACAATTCGTTTTGTGTTTCCTCCAACTTTGCTTTGGTAGCTTTCAATTCTTTCTTAAGCTTCTCAAAAAGCAAATTAACAGCAGGATCTAGCAGAGCGGAGCGTAAAGCCAAAGCAGTTGGTGCTTGTGCTGCTTTGTATTCGGCAATTTGGCTCTAAAATAAATTTAAATTTTGCGTTCATTTAAATTTTGATATTTTAAAAAGTTTATCAGCTTCAACTTACCACATAATCTTGAAATTCTTGTTCCTTATTGGCCAAACGGCGCATGAGTATTTTCTCCCGCCGCTGTGCATCCACACATTGCTGCGATAGGCGCGTCTGTTCCAACTTGAGACTCTCAATTTCATCTATTTTAACGGCGAAAATTATGTTAAGTAATTAATAGGTTTTTATTTGTGATTTTCTTATATAAAGCAACATATACTAATATATTTAAATTTATAAGTATCAGCAAAATATGTATGTGAGATGGAAAATGTGTACATTTCTTGGAAAATAGAACATAAATTGTATACATAACATATGTACATACATTATATGAACAAGTTATAATAAATAATTATGTACATTTTTTGTTTTTTTTTTTTTTTTTTTTTTTGCTATATGGAACTTAATACGAAATCATACCAATACTGTGTGCAACAAGTTGCGTTTGAATGCGCATTGCCGCACGTTTCGTGAATTTCGAGTTGGCATTTTGGTTTTCTGAGTGTGTTGACTCTGCAAGTTGTTGCTTTCGATACGTTGTTGTTGTGTAAGGATATTTATATCTTGAAAGACGGTCAGCTCAGTGTTGAAGGATGTCAAAACAGACCATTCAAATCTGATCGTATCGTTTTGTATGTATATTGCGACGTAAATTGAACGCCAATATTATTTTTTTATTCAAACATAAGCATTTTAGAAAAACTAATCTGCTTAACTTTATTTATGACTTATTTTTCGCAATACACAAACACAAGCAACGAACTCTAATTTTTATTCTTCAATTTACGCGCACAACCAGCACTGCATTTTATTTTCAAAACAGTAAATTTCTGTGTGCCAAAGAAGGATACGTATATATACAAATTTATATATTTAAATATTTAATATAATTCAATTTGCTAGCAATGCATTTTGATTTCCATCCTCAAATGCCAACCGCGCACAAATTTGCAATAAAAACACATGTATTTTTGTAATTATACTATTATTTAGATTTATTTTTTTAAAGCACAATTACATCGACAACTAACACTCTTTTCTGACGTTTACAGATAATACCGGTAACTTCACATTTCAGGCTATTTACAATGTTTATGAAAATTTACAATTATTTTTTTTTAGATATTTTTCTGTTTCACATAGAAAACTTTTAAAAAATTTAGAAACTTCTCAAATAAATTGGTTTTACACCTTGAAAAACCAGTTTATTAAAAATACTTTAAATAAATAAAAGTTTTCTTTGCCAACACAACCAAAAAATAAATTTTCGATGCGATTTCCGTAGTTTCTTCCACATTTTTACCATATATTTTACAGCCACTCAATAGCGTTTTACAACACATACACTTGCTCGCCATATATCAGCCTTCTGCTATTTTATCAGGCTTGTTATAAAGTTTCATAATATTTTTTACATGTATCATCAAATAAATTTAAATTTGATATTTGATTTTATTATTAGCTTATTAGCAAATACACATTTCATCGTAACACTATATTTATTTATAGTTTTCCTTTGCTAGTTATTGGCAAAGCATAGCACATTTTTTTTATTTTTTATTTTTTTTTTGCTAAAACCCTTTTTTATTTTTTATTATCAACAGATTTCCAAAACTGCTTGATGGAAATTGAATACAACAGGATAAAAATCTAATAATATAAGATTCAACGTGGGTGTGGCTGGAGCACAAAGGGACGAAATGCTGTACACTAGCATGGAAGTGAGCACACGAAGTGAATAACACCGATAACGATGTTGAGAAACGATGACCGTTGTATTCTATTTAACTTATACTTGTTGTTGTTATCGTTGGCAAAATAGTAATTTTGGTAGACATTAGATATTATTGCGATATGCTGTAAACAATATATTTAGCTTTTTTCATATGAAATGCTTTTAACACACTTAAAACTAATTTATAATTATGAATGCTATTAGAAATTTTTTCTTGCAGGTGAACACTTTGGCTTTACATTTATTTGCATACATGTATCATACTGTCCAAATTTGAGCACGCAATCTTTTATCAAACACATTATATTTTAGTTCATTCGCCTCTTTTATCTTTCACAGTTTTTGTTTTCACTGATTTTGTTGTAATGCCCATTTTTATATCACTAAAAATGATTAACGTCTAGAGGGAGACATGCAGATTACAAAAACCTCTTTTGCTATTATAAAACAACTCACAATTCACTCTTATAAACTAAATTAAATTAAATCCAAATAAAACGTTCTGAAATAGTCAAAAAGAGTGTTCGCTGTTCGATTTAGCTGTTAAGTTTCTTATAAGCAGTCATTACACACGCTCCACTTCATAAACTTCGTATTTTCCGCACTTACCACAAGTTTAGCTCAAACCCAACTAGTCCATAATTTATGGATTAGTGTCACAGCTGGCTAACTTGCATCGAGTATTGGTCTATGCAACTTTCGTAATGTACACAATTTTTGTACAAAAAAAATTTAAGTTAAATAAGAAATCAAAGTAAAAGTACACTATTTGCTATAAAAAAATATACAAAAAAAAACTATTTTGGAAAATAAAACATGTTTTCAACACACACCGAATATTTTAGTATAAGTTCAGTATTTTCATACTTCGTCTTTCTTTAATTTATTGCTAGTTTTTTACTATTAAATTTTTTTAGTCAATATATACCTTCGAGCAAACGCTGACGATGTTCGGCAGCAGCAACAGCCTCAGCAACAGTGCCTGGCTGTTGTTGCTGCTGTTGTAATTGCTGCTGCTGTTGTTGTGCCTGATGATGCTGGCTATGATGATGCATATGTTGTTGTTGCTGAGTTGGCGGCGGCGATGGTGGCTGATGTTCCGCAGCAGACATATGTGCCACATGCTGGTGCATATGGCGTGAATGATGATGGTGATGATGATGAGAATGATGATGATGTGCATGATGGTATTGATGTGATGGCTCTTCGCTACCGGATGGCGTTGGCGAGGCTGGTCCAGATGGTGGTGCTCCGCCAGTACCAATACCGTGGCCACCACCCCCACCACCTACTCCGGTATTATTACCATGAATATTTTGTTCATATTGTTTCGACATTTTATCGTAAGTGTTCATCAAAGGTCTTTGATCGTCCATAGTCATTGCAGCGACACTCATTACAGTATAATAGGCAAATACTTGGCCACAAAACTAGTTTATATAAGTTTTTGAATTTTTCTTTGATAAACTATTTGCTCCAAAGCTGAAGCTTCTAATAACGATTTACACTGCACCTTTGTCGTGATTGCTTTCTACAAACTAAACACGCCACGCAGCAGCACTTATGCCTTGCGCGTTTGTTTGGCTTTTTTCACAAGTTGCTTCCGCTGCTAACTCTCCTTTCTCTTCTTTGTAACACTTTATTTCTTTCTTTCTCTCTTTCTTTCCTCCTCTGTGCTACTTTTCTATGCTCATATAACTTTTAATTGCCTATATATTCTTCTACCACTTTTGTGTGAAATATATATGTAAAGAAAATTTTGGTTAGCGCTCCGCTGGTTACAATTTTTCACTACCAATTTTCACGCACTTTTCGACTTTTCCGCTACTTACTTTTAGCACTTTCGTATTAAATGTTTATTCAAATCAACTTTTTTAATATTTTATTGAGATAATTATCACTTTTTCAACGTGAATTATTAAATTTCCTACGCAGCGAGGTCTCGTCGCGTCAAAAATCTTCTTTATGAAAATTCAATATGGACGTCTTTCACCTTGTGGCTATGAGTAAGAAAGAGATAAATATATGATGTTAGACGAAAGAATAATAAAAAATGGCGATGCTCATGAACGTTGAGCACGGTTGCTTTTAATTTTAAATATTTTAAGTAATGTAATTTTTTGTTGTTTATAATTTTTTTAGTGTTTGGGAAATTCATAGCTTATGTTTTAAAAAAATCGAGTTTTATTGGAACATATATTAATTTATAGACTGGGTTTTTATAAGAAATATAAGAAGCGGATTTCTTCGCAAAAAAATGTAGAAGCCAACCAATATTTACGTATGGATTTATTTATTATTTATTTATCATAATTTAATTGCTAATTAGGAAGAGGAATTAATACATACCCAAAAATCGAAAATTCCTCAAAAACATTGCCGGAGAAATCCACTGAAATTTTCAAACTGTCAAATGCCCTTACATTATTTAGTAAACAATACACATTGTATATAAAATTCATTTATTTACAGGACTATGAATGAGAAAAAGGTGCAAATAAACAAACGCGGTAAAGGACGTGTAAGCCGTGAAGAAATACAAAACTGGACAAAAGAGCAGCTCATAGCGAAGCTTTTACAGTTAGACGCATACAATTTTCAAATAAGAAATTTGTTACAAAAGAAATTGGGACAAAATGATAGTGAAATCTATGAACAGCTTGCCGAATTGGAGACTAATGATGTGACACCCGTAGAAAATGTACCCAAAGCACTGCCTCAAACAAGTAGAAAAACACAAAGACGTAAATTCGATTTTGAAAAGTAAGTAAAGAGAAAAATTTGTATGTGCATTTTCTAATAATTGAACAAATTATAGGAGTCATAAGCGACACGTGTTGATAAAACTACTTTATTTTGGTTGGAATTATCACGGTTTGGCAGTTCAGGAAGACTCAAATGACACAATAGGTAAAACCGCTAACAATTTCTTATATATCACAATTAATTCATGCTGCATTCCTGCCAGAACACCACTTATTTCAAGCGCTCATACGCACCTGTCTAATTGAGTCGCGGGAGTCAGCTAACTACCATCGTTGTGGACGCACAGATAAGGAAGTGAGTGCCTTCTCTCAAGTTATATCTATAGACTTACGTAGTAAATATCCACCAGAAGAACAGCATACTAGCGAAGCCTTGGCTAATGAAGTAGAGTATTGTACGCTATTGAATCGTGTACTACCGCGGAATATTCAAGCTGTGGCATGGATGCCGCTGCGTAGTCCTGTATATAGTGCTCGTTTCGACTGTATCGGACGTACATATAGGTATTACTTCCCAAAAGGCGATTTATGTATCAAATCTATGCAAAATGGTTGTGAATTACTGGCGAGGCATACAGATTTTCGAAATTTCTGTAAAATGGATGTTAATAATGGCGTGACAAATTATATAAGACAAATATTTAAGGCTAGTGTGCAAAGGTGTGCAGTTGAACAAAAATCTAAGGATGTTGAAGACGGTAGATTAAAAGCAAAGAAAATGTTGTTTTAAAATATTTCATTATTATTTTTTAATATTTGAACAGGTTATGCCATGTACATGCTGGAAATTAGAGCGAACGCCTTTCTTTGGCATCAAATACGTTGCATTATGGCTGTGTTACTACTCATCGGGGAAGGCAAAGAGCAACCGGAAGTGATTAATGAGTTGCTGAATGTGCAGAAGAACCCATGGTTTGTCATGCGTAGTATATATAAAGCTTTTTCAAATAAACATTCTTACTTTAGCAAACCACAATACACGCCTGCCATTGGTATGCCTTTAAATCTGTTTCATTGTGAATTTCGCAAGCATACCATTCAACCTGCGGATAGCGCAAAATCCAAAAATATTGGTGATGACATTGATACTGGGGAAAATGTAGAGGAGCACACCTCTAATTGGATATATGGTGATGAGCATTTGCAAAAGCTTATCGAGGCAGTGCAAGGCGAATGGATGCAGTACAATATTAAGTAAATTTGTCTTACTATAATTCTATATCTATTTTACTACATTTTTCTATTTGCAGAAGCACTATGATACGCGATGTTCTACACCAGTTAGAAAGTATACGCCAAAAAGAGTTTGTGTCATCAGCACCAGTGCATGCTCAGGCCTGGCTGCTGCAAGAAGGTGTACGTCCACGCCAATATCAAGAACTTTTAAATCGAAAACGTTGTGGTAATTAAATAATATTAATAAAATATATAAAATTCTCGTGTAAAGATGATATTCATCTATATAATTTTCTTTTTACAGAAAGCTTGGAAAATCGCATTCAACACTTTGTTAAGAAGCAACGGTTAATTGTTACGAATGAGCCGGCAACGGATTCTAATTTGTTTTCTGAAACTGATTAATATTTTAATATTCTGTTAAACTTATTTTTAATATATTAAAAATTGTTTATCGTAAAAAATTGTTTTAATACATGCATACGTAGGTAATTATCTAGTGGTATGATTTTTTATTTATGGATCGAAATTTCTATAATATGTTACTAAACTCATACAGAACAAACAAATGTTCTTGAGTATGCCAATAAATAGTTTAGCCACATATAAATCACAATCCACATAATTAAATTTATCTAATCTACATTTATTTAATACAATAATCCACAGTATCAATTCAATATATTGCCTAAAAAGATAGGAGGCAAAGATAAAAGAAAGTATGTGCAATGTTTCCATTAATAATATTTTAAAAATTATTTGTATATTTGTATAAACACTTTGTGTACATATTAATACATTGTAAAAGCTTTTACTAGTCATTCGCCATTCATTCAAGTTACTGCTACTGTAATTGTCATGGCAATTCAACTAGCTAGGCATACGCTTTATTGCTCGCGATCAACGCTTTTTAAATAGCTTTTTATGCAAAATATAACCACACTAATTTCATAGCTGATAATTCGATTTGAATTTGAATGCTTAACACAGTATTCAGTTGTATTTTTGCGCTTGAAATGCGCGGTTGAGTTTTGTGCAATTTTCTTAATACATACAACCAAGTAATTCGCTACGTATTGGTGTTAATTTGCATTTTGCATTACTTAATACAAAAACTAACAACAACAACTCAAACGAGGTGTGCAGAATTTTTACATTTATGTACATATAATTAAAACATAAATGCAAACACAATAAATACGTAGAAAGTGTGACGTGGAATAAATTTGAATTGTATAAAATTGTTAAACTGCCGCTAAAATTCCCTCAGAATGAGTTCGTTTGATCGCGTATCCTTTTCCCTTCGCTACAACTTGTTGTACACCTTATTGTTTTGCTGCTGTTGCGTTGCAGTTATCGCTTACGAAGAAAATGATAAATTTTGCATACGCACACAACCAATGCTGTTGGCAGATATTGAGAATCATATTAATCCTTTAGAGGGTGATCCGAATTGCAGAGTGCTGGCCACAACGCTGACAGTAAAGGAAAAGGTAAGTGTAATGTTATTAGTTTTCTTTTTTTTTGAGGATATTTAGATGATAAATAAAAAATAAACAGAACTTTGTTTATTGAAAAATATGTAATGCTTTATTTATATTGAATCTTCTAATTGTACTTCAGCAATGCGTTTCCTTTTTAAAATGGAGTTGAAAACATAATTTCCTTTTTAACCATTTCCGTTATAAATTGGCGCTGCCATATGCACAGAGTTGATTAGTAGGGATTTTTTCTAAGGAGATAAATAACAAAATAAATAAAAAAAATATTAGAAATTATTAAATTATCTTATCATTCGACTAAATAGATAATAACTAAATGATGGCGCACGATGTCCATTAAAACTTGAAAACAAAAGCCGGATTAAGCATTACATACATATATCTTAAATTATGCTTCGTTTCGGATTGACGTTTCCAAGACCAAATTGTTTAAAATTAGGCAACATTGATGTAAAGAGTTCGTTGAATTTCTTTATTTTTTCGTATTTTCTAGTTCCAGTTTCCGAGGCAAACATAAATTCTTTTTGCAACACGTAAAAGTGAAAAGCTATTAAATTATACTGCTTGCGACAATTATAAAAAATCGCTTTAGATATTAGCATCTAAAAGCTAACTATTACACTAATTAAGAAATTAAACATTTCTTTAAAAAGCATAAGGTTACTAGACGAGTTTTACTATTCAATGACCCCACAATGCAACTATTGTAAATTACCTCACGCCAACCAAAAATAGATACCTCATTGACAAGAATAAACCATAAATGGTAAAAAACATGACATAGAAATGAGTATGTTTGTTGTATGTACATATGTATATATGTATGTGCGTACATTTGAACATGCATATTTTAAATTGTGCATGCAAAGAGTGCCAGTGCAACAATGCAATTGATAATAAATTAAAAAAATTGAAAAATGCGATCATCGCCACTTGAGTTGAAAACAAGTTTTCTTAGCAATGAAAATGTCAAATAACTATAATTTACTATGTGTTCAAAACACAATACAAAAATAAACAAAAAAATCGCGACTTAAAAGCTATGATCGATGTGTGTCACATATAACATACTCGTACATGTATAAATTTCTGATTGAGTTTCCATATCCGTAGCTATAAATTCAGGCGATTATTTTTTAGCTCCAAAATATACCAAATATTGGAAAGGAAAAAATTTAATTTTTACCAACTCATTAAATGTGACATACTTTACATATAGGTATATATATATTTTAACAGATTAAGGACCGTTTTTTGAGTGCTTGTTAAAATTTAATTTCTCTTTAAACACGTTTGCTTTTACATATTTTTGCTTATACTATTTAGATTAACAAATAGGCGTTAAATTTATTAATACATATTTGTCTAATTTAAAATGTTATCTGACACGCCTAGTAAAAAAAGCATGTCAGCAGCAGCTCCAACCTCCCATGTGTTCTTAAATTTAAACGGTTTTTTAAAGAGGTAAAGATTATAAATAATACATATTTTCCAACCGCGATCCAGGGCAAGTACGTATAGTTATTTTTATAACCTTCACTTTAAGCATTTTCTGGCTTTTATTAATCAAAAGGCCGAACTTCCCGAGTATTTTGGTCAATTGTCTGCAAAAATTAATAGCCATCACTTCATTTTGATTTTGGCTGATATACCATAAATACATACGTACATATGAATTAATGGTATTTAAGTGCATTACTTGAAAAACGTCAAATGGCAATAATGATAACAAAATCACTTCAAAACTGTGTAATTGTGCTTTTAAAAGTATTTGAAGGGAAATGCCGTTATCTTAAAAAGCGTGGGATATTCCGAATTGTACAATATATATACATATCAACACACGATCATCGACAAGTAGCTGATTGGTGCTTAATAATTTATGGTATTGATATTTATTTACATTTTTGTTTGTTTGTTTTACATTTATGTTTTGTTTATGTTATATAAATTTGCGAGAAAAAAAACTAATTCTTTGCTTTATTGATTTCTTGATGATTATTTTGCTAGACTTTCTCATTTTTAATATAAAACTTATAGCCATCTAAGGCGAATTCAACAAAGGGATAGACAGGAGCACAAATACAGCAAATTACTGCGTATTTTCTTTTTTCGCTGAAACAAGCATAAAATCAAAATTTTTAAGATTTTGACGTTTGCAAATAGAAAATCGAATGAAATTTCATAAAACAAAACACAAATTAGAAATTATTTTGACAATCTCTACACTGAGGCGAGTTGAATTAATGAAAAAACTACAATTTCCTTACATTTTTGATTTTTTGGTGATTATTTTTTTTAGATTTTTCCTTTTTTTAACTTATAAGTTACTGTAATCTAAGGTGAGCTTATGAAGATGATATGAAGGAGAACAAATGCAGTAATTACCATGTAATTTATTTTGCTTACAGTGTAGGAATTGCCAAACTGATATAATTTTTATCATTTCGCAAAAATGCGCGAACTCTTTTTTCGACTCTTTTTTTGCACTAACTACAGTTAAAAAATGTAAATGTTTAAGATTTTGACGTTTGTAAATAGAAAATCGAATGAAATTCCATAAAACAAAACATAAATTAGAAATTTTTTGACAATCTCTAAGTTGAGGCGAGTTGAATGAATGAAAAGTGGAATTCGGTACTATAATACCAAAGCGAATTCATGAAGGCGAGATGCTAGAGGTTGTCAAAATCATGGAAACTAATTTTTTTCGCACAAAACGCAATCACAAAATCATAATTCCTAAGATTTTTGAATCATCAAAATGAAAACAGCTACTTGCATATATTTCAATTTTATTAAAATTCTTAAAAACTAAATTCTAGGCAAATTCCACTCTTTGTTTTTCCTGCTGACATTCTGGAAATCCAGCTGTCGCCTTGTTGAAGAGTCATGTCCTTCGTTAAGACAATTTTCAATTTTATACTGACTTATTTGTAAACTATCTTTCATAACATATTTAAATCTATAATTTTTTCAGGAGAGTTTCACGGAAATCATGTGTAAGGATCACGGTACATCATATAAGGACAGTTATTATTTCTTTAAATTACGTAACGGTGAACTGCGTGGACGCGGTGCACATAAAGAAATTTGTAATGGCATCACAAATCCATTATTAGCTTGGGTGCCATACAATATGGTTTTGGAGAATTTCGCACAAGAATTGAATCCGAAAGAGGTAAGAAAATTATAAATTAAATTAACCAGTGAATAATATAGAATTACGACTATAATATAACAATATAACTATTGTCGTTTAAAGTGTGCCACGCGCTAATGTTATGACTCCACTGTAGCTGTCATGTGACAAAAAATGGTGATAATATTAATACTTTCAATAGGAAGTTTATGCCAATAAATGCATGCTTGGGTGACGGCGAAAATTCACACTCATTTTTTTATTTGACAGAAGAAAAAATAAATATAAATATAAAAATCATAATAAAATATTAAATAAATAGGCGTAGCTTTTATTTGTATAATCCTTTGTATTTCTTATCATTATTAACACTTTTTATGTGACTTATACGTAATTTATTGAACATGTGTCACACTTAGTCAGACAAATTTAAATTGATTATGTTAATTATTGATGCACTCTACTCGAGCGTTTAGTTTACTTGCAATACATACCTACATACGTGTATGTATGTATGTACTAAATGATCATTAACAAGGTTGACAATCAATAGAAGATCCCAAAAATTATAAGAGTCATCAATATTGATTTTTGCAAAGTTTATTTTATTGTTTATTTTATTGATGCCAAAGAAATAAATATAACAAGCTATTCTAAGAAGTGAAATTTTGAGCAGAAAAAGTACAGGGTTATCCATTTTGCAATTTCGGGAAGACATGGTTTTCAAGGACTCAAAAGTTAAAGGTTTATCCGGTCTTTCGCGTAGCTCCACCACTAAAAAGTTACACGCTGTCTAATCGCACGATCTCTGTGGCCAATTGATATCGTCAAGACGAGAGATTACGCGGCCGATAAATTTCTCGTGCAATAAAACCATATTCGCTCGCCTTGTATAGCATCTTGTTTAAACTACATATTGTCCAAGTCATATTCTTCAATTGCAGGCCAAAAAAAGTCGATTTACATACGACAATAACGTTCCGAATTGCCATTGATAGTCTCGCCGTTGTCGTTTTCAAAGAAGTATGGTCGCCGAAAATTTACAAGCTCTTGACCGGATGTAATTCGGTTAAACTACTGTGCGTAGGTCCGTCTTCAGTGTTTAGCTCTGGTTCTTTTGCCAGGTGATACGCCGCCTGCTGCCAAGCTGTCAAACACCAGCGCGACACTCGATTTCGCTGGAGTGCTAGTTCATCGGATTATCGGAAAGAGTAAAGCCTCCAAATTCATCGGCTCGACGTAAAACTCATGATGAAACATCTGGGTACAGCGGAAGCAGAACTTTGGTCCCTCTAACAAAACCTAGTCTCTGAAAACATGTTACAGTGATACGGCTACTGAAACTGAGAAAACTACCCAACAAAACAGATCCCTATCAGCCGATATCTCTCCTCTTTCCAGTAGCCTTGCTGCTCCCAACTTCCTTCCATCATGTGCCTAGCAGCATAATAGCATGGCTTCTGGCTTTCATAAAGCCGACTCTCCACGCGAACTGAACTTGGTAAAAGTGAACTTGTCTTGAAAGTCTTTGACACAGTCAAATCACACAGTGTTACAACTTACAAGGCAATCGGCTGGCTGGTCTTATAAAGCCACAGGCTTGGCAGAAAATCTCCTTGAGTACCTCCTAATGTCAGCTGTACACCACTTGCATAGTGAGATATCTATACTCGAGGTCAATTTTAAGCTGCGTAAGCAGTATCTGCTGGAATTCTGCCGCAGGGATCATCTTTGAAAGTACTTTACTTTACGGATCCCATTCAGCATTAAATCACAAAACCTCTGAACACAACGAGATACCGACAGGCTCTAACCCCATTAGCATTAGAGTCTGTCTCGCGGGTACTGTAGTAGACTCAACACTTACTTTTCCAGACTGAACCCCAATATAACCAACGTATGTCCTTTCCTCCCCGTCATTCTTGCAGCTTTTTCGTCAACTTCTGAAAGCTTATCATTATCGAGTCTCGAGCTCTTACTGCTGTCCATGAAAATGCAGATGTTTCTCCTTGAGTTTACAGTTTCTTAAGTACGCTAAGTTTAGTTAGTTTTGAGAGAGAGCAGGCATAACTTGCGTCCTTGATCTTAGAAAGAACTCTGGAATAGTGACTACACAATAAAAATATGTTTATTAATTAAACTTTTTATATATTTTTGTATTCCATCCTTCAGCATCTCAGCTATATTGGCAAAGCAACCGATGTGGAGCGTGAAAAGACAGAGCTCTGCCACTTCAGTCACACGGATCTCGTGACGAACATCACATCCGACCTTTTTGCGTGCATTGTAATGATCTTCGAGGATAACTTTGTAAGCTTAACAATAAAAAAACCAGTTAAATAAATTAATACCACAATTTCCAACCCCACAGTATGGTCAGGATGCCAATATCAATGTGCTGGTCGAAATAGAGCCACTCATGTATGAATTGCGTAATATCACTTATCTACCATGGTCCAACGTGTCAACGAGCTACAAAACCCTGCTGGATCGCACAACACTACACAATCCCAACAGTGAACCGAAACAAATTTACGGCAGTGTAAAGTACGGCTTCATCGAGAAGGTGCATGTTAATGTGAGCACCATATATAATCAAAATTTGGACCATTTACCGTTATTGTTCGAACATGCCGGTGCTGTATTGGAGCTGAATGACTTGGGTATTGGTGGCGTGGATGTGCAAACGGTAAGAAAAAATATTTTTCAAAGTTATTTGTCACCAGATATGGCAAGAAATTGTATTTGCCTCAATAGAAAGCTTACTTCGGTCGTTTTATGGACGCACGCACCTCGGTCAAAGTGGAAGTTATCGGTCAATGGGCCGAACATCATCAGCAGTTCAACGCGGATGTCTATGACTATTATGGTTATGGCATTAAACGTTTACGCAATGAAATACATCGTGGCGAGGTGACGTTTACACGTATCGAGAGTACGGAACCGGTTTTTGAAACACCTGACTCCACACATCTTACAAGCAGTTCACTTCATCTGTTGGGCGGTCAGAAATTCGAACGCTTGGAAATGGCTGAAAATGTGACAATATCGCCGGAATGGGACACGGATGCTTACTATAATGCTCATCCGTATCCGGGTTTCTATCCGTGGTTTGTAGGCGGTAGCATTGTAGTGGCTGTAGTGCTCTTGGCGGTTGTATTCAATATGGTACGCATTTGGAGTAAGAAAGAGGAGAAGAGACTTTACAAATTGGCTGCATCCAATGCATGATTTAAGGACAGCTGAAAGATTTTGGAGGAGGGAAGGAAGGAAACAAAAAATAATCAAATAAAATTTTGCGTGGAGCGCAGCGAATTGTTTTCTGTTATTTAATAAGTATTATCGAAGATATTAATCAATGACATAGGTACATACATATATTTGTACTTTCATATGTATGCTGGAAGAATCTGAGTATTTTAAGAAGAAAGTGTAAAAACCTTTATATTTCAAATAAACTTTTGTTCGAATAATGGTTGTTGTTATTTTTTGTTTTTGTGAAACTGTGTGTTCTTGTTTTTGTTGTACCTTCTTAGAAGTAGGCTAAGCTATCCGATGATGATAGGGTTGACAAAGGATCGAACTCTTTCGACGGCTTCGGACCAAAGCAATAAATATTTTAGAGGAGTAGGAAGCCGTTTGCATGTAGAACACACGTTGAGTATGACGAGTTGGAGTCTGGATGAGTCTGCTACAGTTTCTAGGTCTTAGTTCTCAGTACAACAAGGGTTTCGCGAGGGAATTCAACCTCTGTCTGTTATGGATGGCGGCTAGATTCCGATTACGCTATTCACTGCAAGAGAGATGATGATGCTATGGTAATACACTTTGTAAAATTTAAGCAACTTCTCCATCTGCATTCAGCTCATTCCCGGCGTCATCGCCATGGGAGATCATGTAGATCGGCATGTGCTAGGGGAGATTCGATTGATTCAAAATAAATAAATACAGGAGGTACGACACCACTCTGCATAACCCTATGTTTAATTTTATTATATTTGAAGTTGAAACTTGAAACTCTGGCAATGGCTGCCCATCACTGATGTAACTTGTAGTCCACCATTTCAACCGCGTTCCGATAATAGCGCTGTCTGATTGACTCTGTCGAAACCTTTCGACAAGTCCAGTGCAACCAGTTCAAGTTGCAGTCCAGGTTTATTTTATAGAAATATGGGCCAATAAGACTCCTCTTGGTTGGCAGATAACCCTAGTTTTAGTAGTGGGTTCCCCCCACCCCACGTCGGATTACGTTAGTGTGATCAGAGACCGATGGGGGGGTCTGGTTGAGAAAGTTTACTCCCACCAAAACTAGATGCTTGATAATAAGCCTGCCTATTTTGTCAGGGCCTATGGATTCAAACTATTTTTTCCTCGCGATAACCTTCCTCTATGGAAATAAGAAGCGCTGGTGTTTAGCAATTTGTGTACACGGTGGGCCGGCTAAAGTAGTTAGTACATTTTATCGAGTCAAACGAGGCCCCATCATCGAATGAAAGGAAGGAATGAAGTTCAACTCTCAACGACAGCCGGTTCTACGTACCGGAGTTGACCCGGATTTTATCCGGCCAAGGGCTGTCACCCTTTCGGCGACCTAACCCCGTTTAGGTCAACAGGTAAAATTAGTTTAAGTCGTAAATTACGCTGCACCGATTTGGGCGCCGGGGACGAACGAGACGCAGTGGAGGAAATTACAGGCCTGCCAGAACACCGCCCTTAGGACTGCGACAGGAAACCTCCTGATGTCACCGGAACACCACTTGCACAGCGAAGCATCTATGCTACGAGTTAAGGAGCATAATGCTTTGCTGTGCAAGCAGTTCCTGTTGGGATGCCACCGCGCGGAGCACCCCAGCAGGCACCTCCTAGAAGCGGAGCCTCCGCCTAGGCACATCAGGAAGGGAGTACTCGACTACGACAGCACTATACAGCACCATATTCAACAACCGCTGGACAGGACGTCTTACCGACAGGCACTGAACGCCATTCACCAGGAGTCAGTTAACACCTTCCTAGACTCCCTCCCAGTGAATGGCGTACTCGGATGCAAACCACCACCCATCGCAGACAGTGAGCTCGAGCTGCCTCGAGAGACCCGCGTGACTCTGGCACAACTCAGATCTGGATACTGTAGCAGGTTAAACTCCTACATATCCAGACTCGACCCCAGCATACCCAACGTATGCCCTGCATGTGGAGAGTCCCCGCACGATACTAACCACCTCTTCACATGCCCCCTTAAACCGACCCATCTAACCCCCTCTCCCTCTGGTCTAATACCGTCGAAACAGCACGTTTCCTGGACCTCCCGTTAGATGACCTCGGCGACTTAGACTGATTATACCTGCCCTAAGCGGGGTTAGCGAACCGCTACAACAACAACAACAAGGAATGGAGTTCATGAATTTTCCCGTGACTCAGGTATCTGGTATCGGAACATTGGCTGCTATTAAATATTTCAGATTACCTGTTATTATGAAAGGGTCAAAGCCAAATTTTAACTCTGTTATAGATAAATTAAATTTGATTTTATGGAGTCTTAAACCATTTTGTCTGGAAAACGTTTATTTCCCACTGTATGGTTTCATCAATCACACTTTCTTTAAGTCTGGCAGCACTACTAAAGCTAGACAGTGAAAAGCGCTGGCCAGCGAAAATCCTTCAACATTCAACAATCTCAACGTAAAGCTTTCTCTCTCTCCATCCCACTCGCTCCTATAAACTCATAAGCTGCAGGTCCTGCCGCCTACTCACTAATTTTAAGCAAAAATCTAACCATCATTGTCTCCTTTGCATAAATATGAAATGAAAATATACACAAATTCCACTACTACTACGGTTGTTGCTCCAATTCTAACTAGAATAAAACACCATCAGAAGAGTTGATCCATTCCCATACAACCCCTATGTAATTTATAATTATTCTACACTACTCTTCTCGTTTACAAATTCAGTTTCGTATCGGATTCCTTCAGCTTTCGATGTAACGTTTCTGTTCTCTCTCGGATTGTTTGTGGAAAAACATACATAAAGTAATTTTCGCAAATTCACATAATATAAGATTGCTTTCCGCCCCAACTCTTAAACATAAACAAAGTGTTTTAAACCAAAAATTTACTTTTTTTTTGATAAGTTTTATTACAAAAACTTCTGGCAGTTATCTAGTAAAAGCATTAAATGAAAATATATGTTTGAGTCGTGCAGTAGACCAGCTGGAAAAGTGCAAATACTTAATTCATTGGTAATTTAGAATAGTAGGGAGGTGCGCGAATTTGTATATTTGTGGGAGTAAAAAATCAATTGTCATAAAATAGTAAGTGCTGATTGCGAGTGGGAGTGAGTGAAAAAGCTTTAAGCAATCTGGGTAAAAAGAGCCCACTCTAGTAAGAAAGCAGCCAGTTTAATGTGAGACCGTCTTTTTCGGTAATTGAAAGGTTTCCCTCTAACACTAACTTGCGCCCAAATATGGATTTGAAATTTTGAAGTGATTTCGAATCTGGCATTCTGTCGTTATCAGCTGGTTCAGTGCAGGTGAGTAGTTAACAATAAATGTGGTAGAAATATAAATAATTTGTACTTTAATATACCATCTTCTAATATCGATGTCATCAAAATTATAACAACACTTTATGCATAAATTTCTACATAAATACAAAAATAAATAAATGTATGAGACAACAGATAGCAAAATTATCTGGTAACATTTACAAAACAGCTGATAACAATCGCCGATAAACATAAATAAAACAGCCTTGAATATCTCTTTCGCACACATACGTCGCTCTGAAGTCATTATATTTCGTGCTTGTTTTAGTGAAAGGGCGCATACCATAAAAGAAGAGTAAAAACTAGCGTAGCAACAACCACTGTCACAAGCGACACTACACCAACGTCAATCGAATCGTCTTTCTTGCACGAAGTGGGCAACGCACGAACGAAACGAAACGAATTTATCGCACTGCATAGCAGCTGCAAACGGCGGCCATTGTAATTCACCGACGTCAGAAGAAGACAAAAGCACGTATACAGCGTAATGCGCTAGACGAAAAAGAAATTTCAACTATATAGTAATAAAATTTTACTAAAGAAAATCTAGTTATTTCGTTTTCTTGCCGTGCCACACAAATGTTTTTGTAACGGTTTATATTACAATAATTGTTTGTGGTTGAAATTATTATTATGAATATTGTTTTGCAATTGCGTTAAATTGGTTTTTTTAGCTTTTCAAAGGAAAAGTGGAACGAACGGCTTGAGTAGTGTCACCCATAAAAGTCATTGCTCGCCAAGCCAAAGTGAATTAGGTGACGTGAAGCATTTATATATATGTATATATTATATCTATCACGAATTGGAACATTTTTAAATAAATAAGCACCATTTGCAGCAGGTAAGTACTTAGTAAATAAATAATATGAAAGTGCAAAGATGGTGTAAGCAAAATGTTGAATGCATTGTTAAAAAGGCATATCTTTTTTACTTGCCACTGAGTTCTATTGATGCTGTCACATTTAAAGTGTAGTGCAGTAATATTAAAAATATATAAATTATGTTACTTTTTGTTAGTGTGAAATTTTGTTGGTGCTGTTGTTTTGCACTGCATTTCCTCTTCACGCGTGTCACTATGCGTGCTTAAAAGAAATATTACCATCTCGCTTTTGCCTTTATGCGGCCAGCAGTATGTAGAATACCATGTAACCTGTGCTCCTATCATTCCTTTTTTCCTCATATTCTGTGTAGGGTAGTGCGTGCCTGCTCAACACCCTAATTAATATAATTTGTTTTCTTATTGTTTTTATTTATTTTTAGAAATATGCGAAAATTAATTGAAATTTATGAGTGCATGATTATATCAAAGAATTCTTAAAAAATTATGAGTAACTCGGAAGGAATATTAGATGTATCTATTATCTTGTATAATGCTCCTTTTTAAAGCAATGCATTCATTATCCCATATCAGCTTGCTACTGATAAGCTAGGGCTGAGCTTAAGCTTTCAGCCTCTACCAATAGCTGTCACTTTTTCTGCACTTATTTAATTATCAATTTATGTGATAGTTTAAATTCTAATTTACATTGTTTATAACAGGGGTTGTCATCAATTGCTCTATTAAATCAGCTGCACAACCGGAAGTATCAATAAAGCTTCCACAAATATAAAATGGAACGCAAAAAAGTGCTTGAGCTGGATAAGATTTGTCGTGTGTGCATAGCAGAACGTAAAGATATGCGTCCGCTGTTTAGTGAGAAAATCGCAGAAATGCTAATGGAATGCGCTACTGTAAATATTGAGAATACTGAAGGCTGGCCGGATAAAATTTGTGTACAATGTGTGCATGCCGTATCGCGTTGTCATGCATTCAAAAGGCAAGTGGAACGTAGCGATAAAGAGCTGAGGGAGTATATCAAAAGTTTAACTGTGCGTGTGGTTATTGAAGATACAAATGAAGCGAAGCTGGAAAAGTCACCACAAAAAATAATGTCCCAGAAACCACCAAAATTACAATTGATACAGCCGCAGGCGCAATTTCAATTACAGACTCAGCAGAATCAATTACAGCTCCCCCAACAGCAAATAATACTTCAACAGCAGCAACAACAACAGCACCAACAAACTCAACAAGTGCAGCAATTACAATTGCAACCACAACAGCAACAGCAACAACAACAACAGCAGCAGCAGCAGCAGCCGTCAATGAAACGTAAAGCCGTAAGTTCAACACGTAAATCTCAGCGCGCGTCGAAGAAACCCCATTTATTACCACAGCCATTGCAACAACAGCAGCAACAGCATCATCAACAACAGCAGCAGCAGCATCAACAACAGCAAACAATGGAACAAGTGTCAATGCAAACATTGACACCCACTGTCACGCCGCCGCGTACGCAAACACACCAGCCGGCAACACATCATTTACAAGCAAGCCCAGCGCCGATGCAACAACAGCCGCAACCACAGCAACTGATTTCCACAACCGCCTTGCCACAACAAATTGTACTCCCAAATGGACAAATAATAACTACAGCGCAAATTGTCACTCATGCCGGGCCACCACAAATCGCCCAAATTATTAGCACGTCAAATGGTTCGACAGTACAACCAAACCCAGCACCAGCAACCGTCACAACCCAGCCACATTTCACACCCCAGCTCATACAAACGTCCAGCGGTCAGACATTACAGCTAATCCAACAACCGAACGGACAACAAACATTACAGCTGGTGCAAGTATTGCCACGAGCTTTAGCTACGAATACGAATGGTACAAATGTAATGATGACAACTGCCGAAGATGGCACCACGACAATTGTCGACGACGACGCCTTAATTACGCCCGACGAACATCATCTAATCGACGACGAGCACGATCTGGAAGAGGATGAGGAGCAAGAACAAATCTGTGAGACAATTGTGGTGGAAGATGATCAGCTGACGCATCACCAGTTGCTTGCCAGCCATCATATCGTAGATGACGATAATTTGTCACAAGAAGCACAAGAACTGGAATACCTTGAGGATGTAACAGTGACCACTTCGAATGCAGGACATTCACATAATCAGCAAAATCATCATACCCAGCATTATCAGCAGTTAAGTGACTGTGATGGTGATGCCAGCCAGCAACATCATATGCAACTGCATGACGAAGACGATATTATTGAAGAAATACAGATGGATGAGGAGGAAATGCTCGAAGATGATGGTACAGACGTAATGCATGTGATGGAAACGGAAGGCAATGAATTTATTAGCGAGCCTGACGATAGTAGCCAACAACATATGGTTAACGAGAACGGTGATCCCCTTCAGTATACGGTGATGGAGGCAGGCACAGATGATGACGAATTCGTTGAAACCGATGTGAAAGAGGTTATGCAAGCAGCGTGTAGTTCGGATATGCAAACCGTTGTAGATTTCAATCAAACGGTCAGCAGTGTAGCAAGCGGAGGTAGTGTTGGTGGTGGTGGTGGTGGTGTCAGTGGTGCTTCTGTAGGTAGCCAAACGCCAACGCCCAAGCGTAATCGCAAATCAAATTCAAAAGCGGTAGCAAATTCACGCCAACTGGTTGCTACAGCCTCTTCTATAGCGACGTCAGGTGCACAGGAGGATTTAGAAATCGATCCAAAATTTATAGCAGAAATCATAAGTCAACAAACCAGTTTACTTGGCTCGGGACGTCATATGTGTAAATTGTGTCGACATGAATTCAAGCAATACAAAGCTTTGCATAATCACATGCACCAACATTCGAATTGGATACGTGCGAATTGTAAGAAGCAACCGCAATGCGAAATCTGCTTTAAGAGCTTTAAAGGTCCAGGTATGTTAAAAATGCATATGAAGACACATCAATCGGCGGCGCGCACACCCACTTGTAATATCTGTAACAAAAGTTTCAAATCAAAAGCGATACTCTATCGCCATCGACAGACGCATCAGTTGCGCTCCTACGCGTGTGCTGTGGACAATTGTCGTAAAACCTTCTCGATGCCACAAACCCTGCGTACACACTCCGACAACAAACATGCCAACTCCCAACAGCCGCGTTTTAAATGCGGCGAGTGTGGTTTACATTTTGATGATGTGGATGTATTGCATACACATGTGCAGACGGGTGTACATGGTGACGCTTTGACACTGGAGAATGGCGATGGCGAAGGCAATGATGGTGCCGGTGGCTCTGGTGGTGGCAGTAGTATAGATGGCACGGCTTGTATGGATGGTAGTATGCCGGGCAACACTATAATTGTTGTTACGCAGGGTTAGTTGCGCCGTTGCTAAGCAGTTGACGCGCTCTTTGGGTCTCTCTATCTCAATACCAGTTTTGTAAATATGTATAATTGGTTTCCTGTTTGAAAAAAAAAAATGCTTTCTCTATGTGCTAGGTTTAGTGTTTGATTTGTTAAAAACAAGATCAACAAAATAACATTAGAATTAATTAAATAAAAAAAAAACTAAAAATTAGGATTATTTTTTTTAATAGCAACTATTGTATTTAAATCTTGTATAGAAAAATAAATATGTATTTAATAAAATAATAATTATTTAAAAGAATGCATACGAATGAAGGTAGAAATTATTTTTAAAAATATATACAAATAAATCGGAATTATTGAAATAAAAAAAAATGCGAAATATTTGATAATAATAAATAGTAAAACCAACGAATATCAAAATATATTCAAAACATTTGAATTTTATTAATATAAATGCATGTACTTAACGCATATAGGAATGGTATTTTTGATGTTGAGCGTGTAAATTATCCATCAAGGCAAGTAGAGCAAACGACCTTAGCTACAAGTTTGCCAGAACCCCGACCTTAGGACCGCGACATGGAAACTCCTGATGCTGGCAGAGCATCACTTGCTCAACAAAGCTACCGTAAAGAGGGAAGAGAGTACTCAACTATAAAGACTCCATTCATCACCGCGTACAAGTACTGCTGGACGGGACGGCAAAGCGACAAGCTTTAAACATCATTCACCTAGAGTACGTTAGCACTATTTTGAACTTTTCCAGTTAACGGTGTTCACGGAATACAATAACCCATTGCAGACGAAGAGTTCGAGCTGCCTGAAGAGACCGGTGTAATACTGGCACAATTCAGATCTGGATGTTGTAGTCTACTTAATTACCACTTTTCCACTTGACACCGACTTACCCAACATGAGCCCTGCTATGAGACTCCAAGCGACATTAAATATCTCGTTGCATGTCCCTTAAAAACCTACTCCACCCTAACACCTCTGCAACCCGTTGAAGCAGCTTGTTTTTTGGTCGTCTTGTTAGAAGTCGATAACTTAGACTGGTCTCACCTGCTTCTAAGCGGTGTCAGATAGCTGCTACAACAACAAAAGACATTCGCCAGTAATAACGTGTTGTAACCGCAAAATATTCCCCGACCAAGGGTTGTCATCCTTTCGGCGACTTAATTACGTTTAGGTCATCGCACAACATTAGTGTAGCAAAAATGTCTTCGTAACCGCTGTCGCTCGTTTCATATCAGCAGGTTGAATCATCATTTAAGGCTCGACTGCATAGTCTAAACCGATCCCTAATCTCAATTTGGAGATTCGGCATTTAGTTAATCAATAATCTATTTTTCTATTTTTTTTTTTATATATTTGTTTGTTTTGTTGTTTATTATTAATAAATAAAATAATTTTTTGATATTTAATTTTTGTTAATTATATTTTATCAACAAACAATACATTTTTTTAACAATAATTTTTCTTAATTATTTTTGGAGAAATAATTTAACTTTTAATAGCAATTTTTAATTTTTATTTATTTTTACACATGTGTTCGTTCGTTAAATTTTTTTTTTTTTTGGCATTTCTTTAATTTTTTTGTTTGTTTGTTATTTTTATTAAAAATAGAGGGTAAATTTTTTATATTCTTGTAATTTTTAACAATTTTTTTATTCTTTTATATTATATTTTATTTAATTTTTTTATATGTTATTTAATTTTTTATATATTATTTAATTTTTTTATATTTTAATTTTATTTTTTTTGTATCTTATTTTATTTTTTTATGTTTCTTATTTATTAAATTTTTATTTTATTTTTTATTTTTTGTTCAAGTTACTAAAGTATTAGTGAACGCGCTGCTCTCAGTATGATTTCAAAGGATAATTATTTGAAAGCGTCAAAGAAATTAATTTGCCTGACCTAGATAATATAACTTTTGGTAATAGAAAGCGAACATTTCCATTTGCTATCAGGCAGCAATTTCGCTTAATTACCAACACAGAGATAAAAAGCTGTTAGAGAAAAAGTGGATAAGAAAGCAAGTACGCTAATAGACACAAGTATATGTGTGTATGTATGTGTTTATGGCATTGCTGTAACTGCTTTGCTTTGACTAATTAAATAATTAAAAAAAAATTATCTAAAAGAAGCTTTAAAAATTAAAGGAAATAAGGAATAAAAATTTAAAAATTTAGTAATAAATCAAATCTATGCAAAAATCGGAAGAGATCAGTTTAACTGAGGAGGACTCTTGGGAGCTATGGAGAGCTAAGATTTGGAAATTTCTGCTTGTAAAAATAACTCAAGCAAAGAGTAAATAAAAGCGAAACCAGTTTTCCGCAAGTGTGAAAAAATCTCTGCTTAAATATTCAAGAACATAAAAATATACTGGAATGAATGAACATTATTTAACGACTTGAAGACCAAGCCTGCAGTTCTTATTTAAAATTACAGTTTTGCTCATCAAACGCGCCTACAATATTTCCGATTCCAAGATAAAAATCTCCATTTCTTTACAAAAATAATCACGCACACTTACGGCTCGTGGAAGGAATGCGCTTTTTCTGCCTGCAGCACTGCGATTTTTTTTATTGATGTGCCCCGTAAATGTGGTTTACTTATTATTTCATCTGACCACAAGAAAATACGACGACAAGTTAATCAACAAATATACTTATACATTTATTTATTTATTAATAAAATATCACTGAAAAATTAAAAAAAAATTATTAAAATAATATAACCCAATATAAACAAATAAGTAATATAAAAAATATAAAACATATATAAAATATAATAAATAGTTAAAATAAAAAATCTAAAAAATAAAATAAATAAATATAAACATATAAAAAATATAACAAACTAAAATTGTAAAAAAAATAAAATAAAAATGTAAAAAACAAAATAAAAATATATAAAAATAAAAAAAAATATATAAAAAATATAAAAAAATATAGAAAATATGAAAAATATAAAAAAATATAAAACAATATAAAAAAGTTAAAACAAAAAAAAAATATAAAAAAATTTAAAAAAAATAAAAAAATATAAAAAAATAAAAAAATTAAAAAATGTAATAAATTAAAAAATATAAAAAAAAAATAAAAAATATAAAACAAATAAAAAAATATAAAAAATATAAAAATATAAAATATAAAATATAAAAAATGAAAAAATATAAAAAAAATAAAAAAAATAAAAATTGACAAGATACCTATAAAAAAAAATGAAAAAAAAGAAAAAAAAATATAAAAAAATATAAAAAATAAAAAAATATAAAACAATATACAAAATTATAAAACAAACAATAAAAAATATAAATAATATAAAAATAAAAAAAATATAAAACAATATACAAAATTATAAAAAAAAAACAATAAAAAAATATAAATAATAATATAAAAATATATAAAAAATATAAAACAATACCATTTACAAAATTATAAAAAAAAAACAATAAAAAATATAAAATGATAAAAAATTACAAAAATTTAAATAATATGAAAAATATAAAAAATTAAAAAAAAATAAAAATATAAACTAAACAAAAACGTATAAAAGAATATAAAAAAATAAAAAAAAATTAAAATATATAAAAGGATATAAAAAAATAAAAAAGATTATTAAATATAAAAAATATATAATATATAAAAAAACAAAAAATATAAAAAACATAAAAATATAAAAAAGTATAAAAAACTATAAAAATTTAAAAAAATGTGAAAAAATCAAAAAATATGTATTAAAATTAAAAAAATATAAAAATTTAAAAAAATGTAAAAAAAATCAAAAAATATATATCAAAAATAAAAAATAAAGAGATATAAAAAATGTAAAAAAATATAAAAAATGTAAAAAAATATAAAAAAATATAAAAACAATTAAAAATTATAAAAGTTAAAAAAATTAGAAAAATACAAAAATTATAAAAAGAGATAAAACTATAAGAAAATAAAAAATTAAAAACAAATAAAAATAATAATATTAAAAATAATAAGAATAAAAAATATTAAAATAGAAAATATTCAAAAAACAATTAAAAAAATGGCAAAAATAATAAAAATTTTAAAAAGGAAACAAAAAAATATGAAATAACATAAGGTAGAATTAAATTAAATTAAGTAAAATGAATTAAAATAAAATAAAAAATATAAAAAATAAAATATAATATTAAAAAAATTAAAATATAATAATAAAAAAAAATAAAATATAATAATAAAAAAAATAAAATATAATAATAAAAAATAATAAAATGAAGTAAAAAAAATGAATTAAAATAAAATGAAGTAAAAAATAAAATAAATTGAAACAAAATGAATTAGAAAAATATAATTTTCTTTAATTTTTAGATGTTGATCGTAACAGAAGTCGAACCCTAGCCTTCCCAGTAGCTTACGCAGTACGCTGACCACTCGGCTATCGCGGCTGTGGTTTACATTTATTAACAAAAAATCATTAAAAACAAATAAAAAAAAATTGAATTGAATAAAAAATGCCATTAAAAAGAAACAAAAAATTGAATAAAACAAAATAAAAAAAGTAACAAATATATGACCTCTTGTATTTTACAATTACACAAAAAATTCCTTAATTTTTTTTTCGCCATCAATAAAGGCATTAAAGAAAGTAGGTAGGTGTGTTCTCATATACATATGTATATGTATGTAGATATATTTATCAACACAGGCATGGGAGCAAAAATTTTCCACGCCTACATTTTTTTGCTTTTATTTCAATTTTGTATCAGCAATTAGTGAGCAATCAGGAATATACCCAGATTTGACATATAAATATAATAATAAAAAAAAAACAAAGGATTCTGTTAAAAAGCATTGAGGTGCTTCATTCATTACAAATTTACAAATATTTCTCAGTGATTTTTTTTTTAATCACACTTATAAAGTGAAGAGTGGCTGTAATTCCCAGCAATATTGCATAAATTAAAGTTGTCTTTTTTTCTTTTTTACAATTTACTAAATTTTGTAACATTTTCTGCTCGCCAAGTGGTTTGGTCATTTCGATCGAAAAAATTCGACAATGTCAATAAAATTTATTTTTCTTCTTTTTTTACTTTTGTAAAGAATGCTTCAGCGAGCTTAGTCAGAGGAAGGCTTTCACCAAGGAAAAATCACCGCTGTCAACATAGTTTCTTTACTGAGAAGGAAATTCCAATCGAATTTCACAATCTTTTGGGTCATATGGATATTTTTATATTATACTTGTTGACTCTTTGCGAATCCATAGTCAGGTCTATAAAAAGATGGATGTTTGTGTCGCCTTAAGATTTGAAACATGTGAAATATCTGCAGTTCTTCGACCTTAACTCGACATCAGTATAAATACAAATCATCTTCAGCTCTGCATTGCTTCCTAAAATGCTGCTCGGTGTCAGAATTCTTACGAGACTAATTTTACAAATCAAATCCTTGTAAGAGTGGTCCGATTATTACACATGAAAAGTGGTTGAAAATGCTGCCTTGTCTTCTACCCTAAAGCTGTCTGAAGCGGGACGAAGTAGGACCAATAACAGTCGGCGTAAGGTCTGACATGAAATATGATCAGACAGATCTGGCCTTTCGAACTGGTCTTCCAATAACCTTACCACTGGCAAAATAATATGTAATTAGGCAACAGGGATGTTTTCGAATCTTTCTAAACTCATATATGTACTTGTATAAATATATGTACATACATACTTACATATACGTGTAGTATAAGGAATCTGTAGTGGTTAATTGGTAGTGTGACATTTCTAATGAAAAGAGATAAATCGAAGAATCAAGTATTCTCAATTACTTGTTTTCTATATGTAATCATACCGTCAAATAAAAATTTTCCACTTTGGAGTATGAGATCATTATTTCACAGATACGGAGACAGTTAATAATTACAAGTGAACGTGTTAGAGCAGTCTACGCATTAATCTTGTATTTTTAGTAGAAAATTTTAACCGCAAAAATACAATACGATTAGATTTACCAGATAACTGTAAAGCTAATGAATTTAATTAATAAGTTGTGTAAAAAATAAATAAAATTATGTGAAATATCAACACCTTTGCATTTATAAATTATTGTTATTTTTAAAGGAACTCATACACTCGTAAATACACCCTCAAAACACATACATATATATATAGAGTTCATACCTATATGTATACTATATTATATTTATGGTATATATATTTGTCGTAATTGACTGTTAAAGTTCACTGACTTACATTTCTTTCGCACTTTTTTCCGCCAATCACCAGCCGACTAACCGACCACTCAGTGCTCTAGCTAAAGCTGTTTGTCAGTCATGAAGACAACAAAGGCGCGATAGGGCTTATCAACAAAGCTACAGTAAGCTCTGAGGGCTTGACGATAATTAAATATGTATTTTTTTATGTAAATGCACATATGAGTGGAATCTTTACATGATTTTTGCCGAGTGATCGAATATACGTACATATGGTATGTATGTATTTATGAGTTTACGCATCTTGTCTATTTTTAGAATTGTTTGTGGTTGTAATAAGAGTTTTTTTCATTGGTTTTCTAGAGCATTGTAAGTTTGGCAATATACATATTCGTATGTTGAAAATTTTATGGTTTCACTGACTTTGATGAAGTGTGGTGAGGTGGAATATTGGCCGACAACTTAATAACCCGAAAATTTAGGTCAGCCTGAAGGGCATTTACACATGAGTTATAGCTGAAAAATTTTGTGTGGGATGAAAGAAGCAAATATTGGATAAATAACATAAAATAAAAAATAAAATAAAATAAAATAAAATAAAATAAAATAAAATAAAATAAAATAAAATAAAATAAAATAAAATAAAATAAAATAAAATAAAATAAAATAATATAAAATAAAATAATATAAAATAAAATAAACGAAAATAAAATAAAATAAAAATAAAAATAAAAATAAAATAAAATAAAATAAAATAAAATAAAATAAAATAAAATAAAATAAAATAAAATAAAATAAAATAAAATAAAATAAAATAAAATAAAATAAAATGAAATGAAATGAAATGAAATGAAATGAAATGAAATGAAATGAAATGAAATGAAATGAAATGAAATGAAATGAAATGAAATGAAATGAAATGAAATGAAATGAAATGAAATGAAATGAAATGAAATGAAATGAAATGAAATGAAATGAAATGAAATGAAATAAAATAAAATAAAACAAAACAAAACAAAACAAAACAAAACAAAACAAAATAAAATAAAATAAAATAAAATAAAATAAAATAAAATAAAATAAAATAAAATAAAATAAAATAAAATAAAATAAAATAAAAAAAAATAAAATAAAATAAAATAAAATAAAATAAAATAAAAAAATAAAAAAATAAAATAAAATAAAAAAAAAAAATAAAATAAAATAAAATAAAATAAAATAAAATAAAATAAAATAAAATAAAATAAAATAAAATAAAATAAAATAAAATAAAATAAAATAAAATAAAATAAAATAAAATAAAATAAAATAAAATAAAATAAAATAAAATAAAATAAAATAAAATAAAATGACATAAAGTAAAATAAAATAAATTAAAATAAAATAAAATAAAATAAAATTAAATTAAATTAATTTAAATAGACACCGCTTATTCGATTATAACCGAGTTAACCACATAACCTAGGCAGCGTATGAGCTGTCTGTTTATTCGCTGAACTATGTCTATGGTGGTCGCAGTAGACGTCGATGTCGCCTTACAGCTCATAATTCCATCGGCTGCGGTATTCGCCGTTGCCAAGTTGTCGAGAGGTGGGGTGTGTCAATCCTCTTTTTACGGGTCTTTTTCAAGAATTGGCGCATGATGAATCTGGTCAATAATTGATTTACCAAGTCTAAAGTCACACTGATAAGGTCCAATCAGTTTCCGCAGTCCGTTTTATTATTTTATGTTGGCAAAAATTTGAGTATTGAGTAGGAGAATGATCGTACCAGAATCCATGCACCACCGATGCCGACGGGGTTCAGGAGATACTATCACTGTTTCAGTTAATTGGAATTTATTATCATTCTGCAAATCGGCTTTCGATTAACCGTTCGGAGAAATCACCATAATTCAAGTGCGCTCTTCCCTTAAAACCATGTGATGTTAAGTTCCAACCATTTCAGAATCTACATCTATTGGCAAACGCTGATTCTCTGTTTCCTACGTACTGTTGCTTCGCCATATATCTACCTTCCTTTCAGGTACCGTACAGGACGAGCGCCGAGAAGGTCGTCTAAAATCTTTCACTGATGACGTCACTGTAGCTCTCGTGAAGTCCAAAATCGTCGAAGACCCACGATTGACACAAGAAATGAATGCTCATGAATTGGGCTTGAATGCCATGACTGTATCGCAAATATTAAGTAATCATCTGGGATACACGAAGAAATCTGCTCGTTGGGTACCGCGAATTTTAAATGAGACCCAAAAAGTGGGTCGAGTGCATTTTGCTTAATTTTTCCTGAACAAATTCGAAAACGGTCAGTCTAGCAACTTTAGTAAAGTCATTACTGGTAACGAATCTTGGTTCTATGAGTACGATCCAGAAACCAAACAGCAGTCAATGGTATGGAGCCCAACAGGAGCAAACCCACCCGTAAAATCTAAAAAATTTGTTGGAAAACAGAAAGAAAGAGGATTTGCGGCGCTACTTTTTACATAATGACAACCCGCCTTCCCACACTGCTGAAATAACGAAGAAATACGCCCCCGGATATAGCACCTTCTGATTTCTGGTTATTTCCAAAAATTAAGAAAACAAAAATCCAAAAATTAAAATACAAAATTTTGAAGAGGATAGAGAAGATAAAAAGGACAATGATTACGGATAAATACTAAAAGAATTTATTTATTTTTTTCTGGTCAACTTACCGAACTTTTGTTAATCCCCTCGTACATATGCAGGTCCATCAGCACTGTCATGGCCGAACAGGAAATAGTTCAATCGCCCGCATTAGCCATCATAACATACCAGAAACTACCATTTTGAATAATATATTTACAAACTTACATAGGTATGTGAGTACAAGTGTGTTCGACACAGGTAGTTCAATGTACATATGTACTTGACATTCACTTGGGGTCCACAACATTCATGTGCATAAATACCTTTACATAACATTCATTGAGACTTTTTTAAAAACGCTTTTGTGGATTCACCATATACATATGTATGTATGTACGTGTATGCATTTGGCAGGTAGTTCTTTGACACTCATGTCGGGCAGGTGTTAGTTGTGCGTGCTTTCCACATGCACGGTGTATTAAACTCGCATGCAAATTTTCATTTTGTCGCTGAAAGTAGGGTGTGTGGGGGGGGGGGGGGGTGTTGGGATAAAAGGGAAAAAGTTAAAGGGTGTGAGCAAAGCTGCATACTGTCTTTGTGGCAATTATGTGGTGCTATCTCGACCACTTACCTCTTTTTTTAGAGTTATTTGGCCTGAAGGGACTCTTAAACATATATCTTCCATGTTTGATAGCAATTGATCTGGCGACCCAGTTCAATATGACTTCGATATCGATTCTGTGCGTTTAGACTGCTACTAAGCAAAAGAGATCAAAAAGACTCTCTCAACTGTTGGACGGATCTCAAAAATAGAGAAATTTAGAAAAAATAATGTGATTTGAGCAAACCACTCTGTAGAGTTTCTTTTTTAATTCACCTGAGTTTGAAAGTTTGTCGCTCAATCAGATAATTCATGCTACACCACTTCAACACTAGTAGGTAATGAGAAATTCTTATTCGCTTATATCAGCACTGCGTGTCGAAGGTTTTCAACAGCTCTGGGTTCGTAAAATTTGGTCTCCGACATCAAAAAAATTCTCGAAGCCTTCATTGATCTTAAATTGTGTATCAAATGATACCTTAATAACCACTTTATCCGGTGCTGACTAAGAGCGTAAGGTCAGATTTGTAACAAGCTCTTTGGTTCACTTTGAAAAATCAATTATTCCAATTATTTACTTCCAGCGGAAAACTAAAAGGCAGTATGTAATGCCGATAATCTAGTCATCCTATCCTCTGTCAAGCAACTCAATCGTTTGTCAAGGTGTAATAGAGAGACCACTTGAATACGTAGCTCATTGGGCTCTTAGTTAACCCGGATCTAGCTCTTTATGAGAAACACAAAAGTTCACCAATTGAATCCATCTTTTTTAACAGTTAACATTACAATACCCTCCAACTCGGTCAAGTATCTTGAATATTTGATAAAAAACGTATATAGCTGAAGGGAACATATTGAAAGCAGCTCCATCAAAGCACACTGAATTCGGAGTGCTGCTGAAGAGCTATTGCCTAAAGGTTCTAGACTAGGATTCTTGTCGAAGGTACAGAGCACATGACAGCCTATAGAAAATGATATCATTACATTGGTAACAGCAAAGATATCCGTATCAATACCCATCAGTGCAACACTGTTCCTAAGCAGAGTTCGAGAAGTATTGGCGCGGCTGCCACCATAGATTGCTTCAGGCCAGTCAACGCCTTTATATGCTGTCTAAAGTAGTGCACCATGGAGAAACACTTAAGGTCCTGGAACAGTTGCGTCCGCTTGCGGTCAGGTTCTCAAACTCCCCTTTCAATCAATCAACAATTAAGCAGGTTCTTTATAAGCAATCTACAAAACATAATAAATAAATACCTGCATTTCTTAGTTTTCCGCAAGCCTGGTTGGTCACTTTCTGAGCTTATTCTTTTTTAGTAAATATATATTTTTTTAAATTTCCAACCATCTTCAAATCAAATTTCATTTTTTTTCCTTTTCTCTTCCATTCAAACATTTTTCACACTCTTATAAAACAGTACACCTAACCAACTGTGATTGACAAGCATATCGAGATACTATGACAACTCAATCATGTAATCGCATACCATAGCTCTCTTACGCGCTCGCCAATCTTTGTGTGCGCTCTCATGCATGACACATACGCGTGTCGAGGCAGAGTAAAGTGAGCTCATATCAGCTGTTTTTGACAGCTATCAGCTTTCAAATGGCATAACGGAAATGTAGACTTCAAGTGATTATATAAAAAAATTCATTTTGTTTAGTCCACAAAGAAAATGTTGGCAAAAAAAAAAACAAAGAAATATTGAAATTTTTTTTTTTAATTTTTTACTCTCCCGTCGTAATACCGCCTGGCGTGTAGTCAGTCAGCCAGTTGTGGAATGTCGGTTAGTGTGTCGACGCGCCAAACAGGCCAAATAAAGTGAAAAATAAATTTGACCGTTGCAACGCCGCATGGTAGCCGTTAGCGGATTTTTCTTTTACCGTTACACTATTTTTTTGCTAATATATATATATATATATTTTTTTTTATTTTTTCTTACCTTTGTTTTTATATAAGCTAATAGTAGGTAAATAAAGGCTTAAAAGCATAAGCTTTTGTTGTTGGCGTTATTTTGCTTTGATTCTATGTTTACTACAATACATACAAACATGCACACATCATCGATATATGTTTACTTACACTTTTTTTAATTATGACTCACTGAATGACCGCTGTGTTTACATCACTTCCTTATTTATTGTTATTGTTAATACGCATACATATGTATGTACTCGTATGTATGTGGAAGTGTAAATTGGTTTGAGGTAAATATTTTTCCAATATTGTCTTATTTAAAGTACATATTGTCGTACATTTTTAATAATAATAGCAAAAAATATATGTATGTATTTATTGTCGCTTATTTTTAGGAAGTTCATGTTGACCATCTTGCTCATATTCAAAGAATTCTTCAATGAAAACATTTTTTTAATTATACCGCCAGCTAAAAAAAACAAAACAAGAAAAAAAAGTTGTCTTCATGCTTTATACTTTTATATCATACCTTTGGTTATCCATATCAATTTAATGGTATTTAATTTTAAAATTAATTATTAATACTCATATCTGAACAAATCGGTTGTATGGGGTCTACATGTTATAGTCCTTCGATTTCGACGATTTTCGGTACCAGCTTCTATTTGCATATACGTGTTTAGAATACCAAATATCACGCTTGTAGATGCGGTTTGAACGGATTTTAGATCCAAAACCTCATATCTGAACAAATCGGTTGTATGGGATCCATATGTTATAGTCGTCTGATTTCTTTAATTTTCATCACCAACGTGTAATTCATCAGTTGTTTGCAGATTAACAAAAATCAAGTTCTTTAATGCTTGTTTCGACAAATTTATGAACTAAAATCTTAAATCGCTAATATATATGTACATATTCCACAGTGGTCCGATCTGACCAGCTCCGACAAATGATCTTTTATGTATACCAGTGCAACGGGATATCAAAATCTCAGCCACTAATTTGCGTACAAACAGACAGACAGATAGACAGATATGGCTAAAACAACACAACTCGTTATTCTTCTGCTTCTGGTACTTATGTGCATACATCGAGCCCAAGTTAATTTACCATTTCACAGTAATCTTTATCTAAAATTATTTTATAAACTTATTTTTCTGACAAAAAATATGTCCTTTATAACGAGTGGATAGCGAAAAACATAGATAAATATTTTTTAATAGTTTTATCTTTATTGAAATGCCTCAACATTGCGGTTGATGACAGAACACCACTTCAGTCATATGGCTGTCGTGACTGGCTTTGCCGTAGTTGATTCTTTCGACCCAATTTTCCAACACACTTTCGCTTGTGTGGCCATCTATGGCTGCAATGGCGACTTCTACTTTATGTTTTAATTCATAAAACGTCTTCGGATGGTTAGCGTATCATTTAGTATCTTCACGGGGTCCCCATGAAAAAAAAATGTCCAACGAAGTCAAATTGCTGTTGCGAGACGAGGACCACACATTGTCCAAGTCATTCTTTTTAACATTTAGAAACAAATAATCTCAGAGGATTGTCAGGTAACGATTAATATTGATGGTAATGGCAGTTGCTACCTCAGTTTCGAAGAAAAAATGATCCACCTGCCACACCAAAAAATCACTTGTTGAGCATATGTTGGCTTTTCCATGATTACGTATGTATTTTCAGAGCTCTAAAAGTGGAAATTTTGCTTGTTAATGCTGCAGCCGAGGTGAAAAAGAGATTCATCTGTAAATTCAATAAAAATGCTCATCTTCTGTCAAGTGGTCTTCAGTCTCTTGAGCGAACTCGACTAGATGGCGAGTTATTTCGATCATAATTTGTATTTGAACACACTGCTAATTTTGAGCTTTTGCGCACTTGCTTGTCACCCAGAAGGGTCTGCATATATTCTACAATAATATCTTGACCGTATGCATTATACTCTTAAGCCCTACACAAAAAATGTCTGAAGAGTTGCGTTTGACCTCTCTTTATAGCTTCAACAGTCTAACTAACGTCAGTTTAAGTCGTACGACATATATCCTGATTCGTCTGCCATTTATAAAGCTGAGTTAGATTTATGAGAATCCTTTCATACTGAGCTGCGCCATTTCCAAGAATTTTTTCCTCTCGTAAAATCTTTCATAAAGAAAAAATCTAGTAACATTTATGTTAAATGAGATATTAATCCGGAGGGGACTAGTCTTTACGTTTTTCCTGCTAGAGATTTTAAACTCTCATACCAGAGAAACTGTTACTTAAAATTTCACCATTTGAAATGAAACCAAGAGAGAGTTCAGAGAGAGACTGCTGTTCACAGTAGTTCAGTGTAATTGAAAGGGTATAAGAAGCGTATAAATAGTTTATGAAACAATTTTTTTTTTTAATTATAAAATATATTATATTAATTGCATATATTGATATTTTTTAATTGGCTAAAAAAAAAATTGCAATTCTCGCGAGGTTTATCACAAAAAATAATCAATAAATCTATGTATGAAAATTTTGTAAATTTTGAAATTTCTACTCCAAAAATTTCATATTCCTTTTACTAAAAAATATAAATAAAATTTTCTGTCTGCGAGAAAGTTATTTGACCTTAAATTGCGTTTTGCTAAATTGTCTATATACATATACATATATATGAGTGTTATCAATTAATTTTATTTAATAATTAGCTTCTTACGTGTCTAAACCTTCGAATGCCAATTAATGAGCACAACTGATAAGCTAATTTAGGTGAAAGTCAATGCCATTGAGATTTGAAATTTAGATTACAAGTTCATTCTAAAGAAATTGTGTTTAAAATAGAAATTTTAAGTGTTCTTATTAGTCATGCAACAAATTTTTATAAATTTTATTATTTCTATTGCATTTATCAACTCAATACCTTGCCTCTGGTATCGTAAATTGTATTAATTATAAAAATTGCAGTTATTTTCACTTGTCAAATTTTTAAATAAAAAAATAAAAATGATATAAACACTTATCAAATTTTTAAATAAAAAAAAAATAAAAATATAAAACAATTGAATTGAATATTTTTTTTCTTATTTAAATGTAAAAATATACGCTAGCGGGCGGGCAATAAAATGTATTTTAAAATACTGTAATTTTCCTGGAAAAAATGTTTTTTTTTATTAACCATTGCTTTTATTTCAATTTAAAGCTAGTTTTTTACTTTTGATTTAGAAATAAAATTTTTAAATTTTATATTATTTACTTTACGTGCCGTAAATTCTACTGTCTGATAATAGCTTAAGTAAATATAATTTTTTTCGCTTTTAAATACTTTCCTTTTTTCAAAAGCATCTTAGAAACCAAATTTTTCCATACGCGACCGACTGAAATGCTAAGCCACTAAGTCCCGTGCAAATACGCTACAAATTCTAGAAATTTTCAAATGTCGTTCAAAGTAAATAAGTTTGCCTATAAAATTACTACAATTGCCGTCTGTGGTGATAAGGTAATACAATTTATTGGCTAGTAGCTTTTGGAAAATGTAGGCAAACAATAACCAATTAAAGCCAAATAATCGCCAAATAGTCGTGTGTAAATAATAATAAAAGCTGAGGAGAATTTGCGAACTACGTCAGAAGAAATTGTAAACTGTAGCGGTGATTAATTTCTCTTGAAGTCAAAACATTCGTTAGGAGTGAGATTTTAATTTTTGTTAATTGATCTATTACTACTCTATATAAATCGAAAATTGTCCCTTGTTTTATTGTTTCCTGTATACAGCCGAATTTTAGCTAACGACGTACTACTGTCCTCTCCATATCCATATCCATCTTTGCGGTTCCCATTTCTTGCATAAATCAAATATTTTCTGAGTGGACCATAAAACCTTTTACCGTTCAAATATGTCCATGTTCCTTTACGGTAATCGATAATGGTGCTTATTTACTGGCTGGATGGAAAGTAGTTAGATCTTGAAATTTAAAACAGGCTTATAATCGAGACGACCTTAAATGCCTAAAAGTTCTAGAAGAGTTTTCATAAGAAAAAACATTTAAATTTTAAATATGACAACACTCAAAGTCAGTTTTCTCCTCAGAGGCCGAGGTTGCCTAAGTTAATCACATTTTCTTTATCACGAAGTCGAGACCGGAGTCTATTTTCATGGATGCCATGTTTTACTTCAGTAGAAATGCAATGTAGATCCTTTCCTGGTCTAAATGTTGGTCTGGTATATCTGTTCCACTACTTTCGCATTAAATTGCTTCTCTTGAAGCCAATTCTTCACCAGCAAAATCATCATAGACAGGAACAGATAGTAATCACTTGCTGCCCGGTTGGGACCAAAAAAGATGAATGCATAAGAACCTTCCAACCAAGCTCTCGTAGCTTCTGGCGAGTCACTATCGACATGTGTGGTCTGGCGTTGTCCTGATGAAATACAATTCCCCTCCTGTTGGACAAAGCTTGGCGCTTTTGGGCAATTTGCTGACTTTAAACGTTCCAAGAGTTTGGCCGTGGGCGACCAGCTCATAGTTGCATGATTCCTTGCCAATCCCAATCCCAAGCACACAAGAAAACCTTTCTGGATGTCAAACAAACTTTTTGGGCGGCGGTGATGTCAGCCTTCAGTCTCACGAGGACATCAACCAACTGGGCAGCTACAGCTTCCCAATTAAGAGACTATACATTCCAGATACTTGACCTCAAATCGTGTTCTTTAGAATGTTTGCAAACGTTTGCGGAGGTCGGCATCAAAACGAGGCTTTTTGTGATTTTTCACTGGAGTCGGTTTCTACGTGGCGGGACCCAACTCCAGCGCACAATCTCGCTAGGCGAGTAAGTTTAAATACAAGCGAGTCGCTTGCTTCAAGACGGACGCCCACCCACAGCGGAAATACTGGTGAACAGACGCTGCAATTATATTTCAGCGAGCATCTAAACCGAATATATCGGAATGGCTCCCCTGGAGCTTTCTCTCTTTTAGTCGTTAACAAAGGCTCCACACGGTTTTCCAGTTTCCCACCTTTTCAGGATGTCCCGTGACTGTATCTGCATACCCAGAAACAGACGTCGTTACATGCTCAAAAACCCACTGTTCGTTGTGCTTTATGGACAGAGGATTATTGATCATTGGTGCATATTTCGCCAAAAATGAAGCCGACCATAATTTTACAGTCAATGGGGAACGCTATAGAGCTAGAGCTATGTTTAATAATTTTTCGTGCCTGAATTGGAGAATGTTGTTGTGAGCGACCTTTGAGTCCAACAAGACGACGCTACATGCCATAGAGCCAAGGAAACAATCAATTTGTTGACGGAAAATTTCAGTGAGCACGCATTATCTCGCGTCGTGAGCTTCTCGATCGTGTGATTTAACACCGCTGGACTACTTTTACTATTTTTTGTGGGGTTATGTGAAGTCGTTTGTCCACGCTGACCGAGACCGAGACGGTTGACGCCTTTGAAGAGATTATTCGGCGCGTTATTGCTGAACTACGGCTCGTGCTGCTGGAAAAAGTGGACGAAAAGTGGACCTCTCGGTCACTTGATTGAAATTATTTTTAAAACATAATGGCAAAGCCTTATCTTTACGAGAAAGCTTAATTCCACATGTCTAAAAAAAACACCCTTTATTAGCACTTATGTAGATGACTGCTTATTAGAAATTTGTTGGAAAATTCCAGCCTCGTGTGTTGACTTTTTGTAATATTTTTTAAACAAATATTTATATTTGGAAAAATAATTAATTTTCTTTGTAAGTATGTATGTATGGTATGTAATAAAGTTTTGTGCAATTCGACGAAGCAAAACATTAATTAATTAATCGATTACGGAGAAACAGCATCGCATCTGGTTTTTATCAACAGCGATTGGGGCTCATTGAGAAAAGTCGAAAATTGCGTTTATGCGAGTTTATCTTCCTTATTTGCCGTATCTTTCATGACGACGCTTTGTTTGGGTTATCTATAGACATACATACATACATACACGTACATACATGCACGCTTTGTGTAAACACTAACAAGCCAAACAGCTCTTGGGGCCACCTGGTGCAATTGAAACGCAAATTTTGTGTTGCGTAAAACCGAAAGCGCCACAGCATACGCGTTTGAGAGGGCAAAAGTACATACAGATACATACATACTTACATACATACATACATATATAAATACTATTTTCAGTGCGCAGTTTCGCTATTAAACCAAAATTTCGTAGAACTATAATACATGGTCGCTGCGATAGCCGAGTGCTCAGCATTGCGTCATTCACCCCTTCTTTTCGCTGATTGGAGCCAAATGAAAGTTCCAAGTACCTGGTCTTTCCAAAGAAGTATAGGTTTGCCTCTTCCTCTGCTTCGACGTGCGGGTACTGCATCGAAAACTTTCAAAGCTGGAGTATTCTTTTCCATAGGGACCGTATGAACTTGCCAGCGCAGTCGCTGTTTCTTGATTCGCTGAACTAGGTATTCGGCGTTTCCAACTCATAGAGGTCCATAAATCTTACGCGAAACCTTGAAAGCTCCTATCACCGACTCATCAGAAACTACATCACTCAATTGGCGGTCTCGCGAATTTTCTCAAACTTCGAACTGAAACTGGACGAATGTTGATTTTCAAGTGCTCAAGAGTTAAAGGTTTTTTGGCATAGACACGGTCTTTAGCTTAGCTTCACAAGAAAAGAAAGTCCAACGGTATCAAATCGCACGATCTCGGTGGTCCAATTGACGAGAGCTTACGCGGCCGAGAAATTTCTCTCGCAATAAAAAGATATTCGCGCGTGTTGTGTGGCATGTGGCACCATCTTGTTGAAACCACATATTTTCCAAGTCGGGTTCTTCAATTGCGGGTCATACGTCCATAACGCTCCGTGTTGAAAGGGACAGTCTCGCCGATATTTGAGGTGGAACGAGTAAGACGATGATGCTCAGGCCTTACAATATCTGTAGCCCATACAGTCTCTTCAAATTTCTTAAAAATTTCACCAAACACCTGAGTAGCTGGACTCGGATTATGTACACCATACACCCCCCTCAAAGCACGAAACGTGGCTAGGTTTGAATTACGAATTTTTGTAGTAGGTTTTTACAATTTCAACGCGTTGTGCGAACGATTGTTAAGCGAACCATTTTCATAAATGCCTGATTTTTCACAAAAACAAAACATGTTTTGTTTGATAATTAAGTTTGACAGATGTCATAATAAAGCATTGTATTTCCGAAACCACGAAATGTCTAACCCTTTATAATGCTTGTGCGTACTTTCCTTTACTCAAAGACAAAAAACACGAAAAAACAAAAAAAAAAACAACAACAAATATTGCAGCTCTGCTCTGCTCTGCTTTACTCTCCCACTTCGCTTGAGGGGTTATAAAGTTTATTTGATAAGCGAGCGGTAAATGAGCTGGAAATGTGCAAACAGAAATTTTCGTTAGTTTGTACAATGCATACATACAAACGTACATACATACAAACATACATACATATTTATGTATACATCTATATATATATGTACATAGCTCATATCTTCTCTCCTTTGTTTGTTCCGCTTTTGCATAGTAAATTATTGATTTTCCTTCCTATCTTTGTTTGTGTAATGCGCAAATTAAGCGGAAATACTCGAATTTCCATGTAAAGTGCGCGTGAAGGGTCAATTAGCTTGAGGTGATGAGAGTTTATTATTATTCTACTTGATGTTGCAGTTTTGAAAATTTATTTTATTATTATTTTAAAACATTTTTTTGCGGCAATGGGTCTGTGGAAAGAACTATGAAAGAACAGTTTTAATAACTAATTCCAGTTAGCAAGCTTACCACGATTCCAACTGACCTTGTATTAAAAGCCAACCGAGGCAAGAATGGTGCCCAACGTGAGACCCGAACCCATGGCCATATGAAAACTTGTTTTTCGGCAAAAACCCAGCTCACGGTGCGGAGCGAGGACAATTCCACACCAGCCTGAGTCCAAAGTAATTAATGTTCATCAAACACCAATGTAGTTTAGTGGTCTCCTAAAGCAAAAACTGAGGTATAGTTGGCCTTGCTGCAGCAAATTCTTTACATCGTGTGGCCTAGATAGAGGGGGAATGATCTTAACCATTCTAAGTATATTCTGTATACGACGGGAGCGTTATAATAATAGTAGGTGGTACGAAGAAATCATAATAATTGTGGCCAGTCCGATCTGGCCTTAGATCGAAGAGAAAAGACCACAATTTTTACTTCTTCCAAACCGGTTCTCCATGGCGAGTCACAGTGGGAGGATGGAAGTTCTCCCGCAGCTGCGTTTAATACATAGATGAAGAGTACTCAGACTAACAGTGTCTAGCCCTGAGTTTGGATCAGTATCGCTTCCACGAAAGTTCCTTGAAGCCAGGGATGGGATCAAGAAGTCACACTATGCCAACTTTGGACTTTGAAGTCCTATTCTTTATGGATTGTGAGATTGAGATTGGTTCCCTCTTAAACTTGGTTTGCTCTGCAAACATTATGGCACCTCTGTTTCTGTCTGTAAGTACTTCTCATGTTGCCCTTCAATCCTCGATATCGTCTTCATAAACCTCGCGTTAAGGTCGATCCCAACATTGCAAAACTTGAAATTCCGTCACATAGTTCCCCCACAGTGAGTTGTTGACAAGTGCTCTCCGTAAATAACATTCCCAAGGCTAGTATAAAAACGTTTAGTTGTCTTCATACTTATAACTTTCGATGTTGCTCTGGCCAGGATTTAAAAACGTAACCCCCCCTAACATGCAACGTGTCTTTCACTCGTAGGAGGTTGAATTTTCCGCAACCTAGAACTGGTTTCTGTCTGGACGATCGGCCACCGAGATGAATGACAGTTTGTACATGACGGCAGAGCCTATTTCGTAATACATACCGGTTTTTGTCTTGAACTTCGGCAACCGGGATAAATGAAAGCAACTAGGCGAGGACGTAGCATTGCTCCTATTACAAACCGGTTCGTGTCTAGACGTTCGGTTTGCGTCTAGACGTTCAGCCATTAGTAACGTAAGTTGCTACAGGAAGTCGGATCCGCTTTCCTAATGCAAAAGGGTTTAGATCTAGACGTTCCTCCACCGATATGACCAAAGCTTTTACACGACGACGGACGTAACGGTTTGAGTCTATACGTTCGGCCGACGGCATGTGTAAAAGTATCTACAGAAAGGTGAAAGCCTTTATCTAGTACAAATCGGCTTGTTTCTAGACTTTCGGTACAGGGAGAAATAAAACTGTCTGCGGGAACATGGAGCCCCTTTTTTAGTACGAACCTTACATTTAAATTATTCTCCTTGATGATCACTGTAAAGATATCATTAGAATCTACCACCCATATTCCGTCTTTCGGATCTTTTAAACGCCAAAGATGTCAGCATTAGTTCTTTTTTTTTTTAGAGACCACACACTCCAGTTGCTTATCCTCATACCTGGTACTTAGTATGAGTGTTTTCGCGCTCGTTTTCGTGATCCAAACTAGAAGCTCTCAACCGAGTCTTTTCTTTTGTGAATTTTTGTTTATAAAACTTTCTACACTTGGCAAAGTACGATTGTTGCAATTCACGCAGCACCAGAGCCACAGCAGTCGAATTCTACGAAGAACATGCTACATTTTCTGATTTGGCGTCAAAGTTAAAATACAAAAACAAATATCATTGGCGACAACCAGAATGCTTTTAATGCGTACGTACTTTAAATGTATAGTACATATGTACATACGAGTATATACTATGTGTGTATATGTATATATACGTGTACATACATTAGCAAGCATGCACACCATTCAATGAATGCGGAAGAGAACGACCTTGAACTTTGTACACAACTTTTGACAGCTGCAGAGTTGCATATATTTACCATACATACATATTTGACATCTATCAAAACTAGTGTTGAATGATATAATTTGACAGCTGTTGATGAGTTGCACAAACGGGCACAGAGAAAGAAAAACCAAAATCATTTAAAGTAAGAATATTATATGTGTGTACATACATATGTATGTATATATTTATGTATTTTCGTAAATGAATAACTATAAAAATACAAGCGATCGCTTTAAAATTCGACCACGCCTGTATCACATGCTCAGGCCAAAAAGAAAATATTTTTTTTTAAAGATATTTTATTTAAATTAATTTAATTAAAATTTATAACACTACGCTTACTGTATTATCTATTACAATTTAAAATGTTAAATATTTTATAATGTATTACAATGAAATGCGCACACAGGCGGGTGGCTTTGGCAACACCACTGGGCATCCGTTGCAGCGTCACGGCAGCTGTTAGCGGTCATTACTACATACGTGTACTTACATTCAGTTGACACTGTAGCTGCAGCTGTCATATGCTTAGTTATTTAAAAAATTTATGCATCTACATACATATGTATACACGTACATACATTTATTTATTTATTTTATTTGAGTGTTGAGCAATTTAATTTAATTTAATTTAAGTTTATTTTCACCCATTTTGTTATTGTATAAATTTATTTTATTACAAATTTTGCTAGTGAAATGAATTTCTACAAGTATACATATGCTTCATATACATATCTACATTTCTGTATGTATAAAATTCATTGTTTTCTCTTCATATTTATTTTGCTCCATTAATATTATATTATATATATATGTATGTATGTATAGAAATACAAACACCTTAAGCATATTTGTCATTTTTTGTCACTTTCAATTGTGCATTAAATTTTCAGCACACATTAATTGCAATAAAAATCTTACATTTGTACATTTGTGTATGCTTTACAATTATAATGACGTCACTACAGCACATTTTACGCCATTAATGAGTAGTAGCGGTGCAAGATGAACGTATCGAAATGCGCTGAAAAATTCTTTCGAATATATTTTGTTGTAATTTGGCATTAATCGACTGCACGTTAAATTTTATTATTATTATTTTTAAATTATTTAGAAAAGTATTGGGTTAGGGATTATTTATTTAATTCTATTGAGCTGACTCAGACAGAGCATATATTTTTTCTGGTCTCTGTAGTGAAAAAAGTCGACGGATTATTTAGTTTTCTACTACGTAGGAAGTTTTTTGCATGAAAAATATGTAAAATTTTTTTTATTCAATTTTTCTGTTAAAAATTTTTTTAGAGAAACTGTTTTTATTTAATTGATTTTAATGCATTATTTTAAGAAAAATATTTTACAACGAAAGAAAAGTTTTACATAATTTCTTACGATTTTCTGACGTTTTTCTGTGTACATAAAACATTTTTTTTTTTTAAGAAAAATAGTTTTTTAAGTTCAAAAAATGCCAATTTGATGAAAATAATTAAAAATTAATGCGATTTTTCTACGTAAAATAGTTTTACAAATTCAGTTTTTTACTTAATTGAATTTAAAAAAAATTAATTCATAATTTTAAAAAAAAAATTGTACTGCTTGACGAATGTTTTACATAAAAAACTAAAAGTTTTTTATTAAAAATTTTTTTTTACAAAAAATAGTTTATAATATTATGAAAAACATTTTAATACCAAAGGAATGCTTTCCATAAAATACTCAGTAAAGTTATTACCTAATAAATTGCATTAAAAAGCATTTATAATTTTATGAAAAATATTTTAATGAGAAAGATGAAATGGAGAAATGGAATTTTTGTTTTCCAACTTTACGTAAACAGCGCAGTAAAATAATTTCCCGGGTAGAAGGTCAATAATTTTGTTGTTATAATTTGCTATTTATTTTAATTTTTTAATATTTTTAAAAGATTTTATTGTATTTTAATTTTTTTAATTTTTTCTATTTTAATTATTTATTTCATACATCATAATGTCAACTAATTTTTATAATAAAAAATTTGCAATTTAAAAAAAAAAGAGTTTTTTATTTAATTTAATTTTGCAGAAAGTAATTTATAATTTTAGGAAAAATATTTGATTACCATAAGAAAGAGTTAAAAATTAAGAATTGCACTCTAAAAATATTTTGAATAAAACGCACTGTAAAGTAGTTTACTCAAGCGAAAGTCAATTGAATTATTATTATACAAATGATTTTTTTATCATATATTTTCCAAACTTATTTTTATTAATTAAAATTTTCTATTTTTATTCTTAGTCTTTTACGTAAAAATGCTAACAAATTTTTTATATTAAAATAATTTCAATTTTATAAAAAATAGCAATTAAAAAAGAAGTGTAGAAGACCAAAAGCATGTTTATCAGTTTTTTATTTTTATATTACAACTTCAACAACAACAAACTCATTATTGTGGGTTTTCCTAAAACTCTAATTAATCATAAGCTAATTCAAAAGATTACTTTTTATTTTAAATATTATTGATTTGACGACTTATTTATATATACCATCCATTATATCCAAATCTTATTAATTTTTGTCAATATTTCGGTGATCCCTTTCCCGCAAAGAAAGTATTAAGGACGGTCTCTGGTCCATTTTCAAGCAGCAAAAACTCAACAATAACAAAACCCTTATTTTATTCAAATTGATTGGCCTTTCGGTTAAAGAAAAATAATAAATTTAAGTAAAAAAAACTATAATTGCGATTTTTTCGAATAGGTCGGTGTTTGGCCCTGATCCCGTAGAGAAGAGCAGTTTTCCCGCTAATCTGATCAAAAAATCACCTATGTACCGAATTTCAAGTAAAGCGAACCATGACTAAAATTTTTTTCGAATAATTAGGTACTTGGTCTAGTTCAAAAAAAATTCTCGTACAAACCTTTCCAGGAATCAAACAAACAAACTGACAAATTTTCAGTATAATCTGCCGTATAGTTTCGGAGATCACTAGAAACAAACATAAAAATGTTTTTTTTTCACTTCCATTTATTATTTATGTTATTTTTTTATTTTATTTTAATTATTCTATTTTATAATCGTTTTTTAAATTTTTTGCGATGAGATTTAGCTGACTTATTGAAAACTAATTAATTTCTAAATGAAATTCTTTTTTGGCCATACCAAAACACATACATACATATAAACATACTTACATATATACATACATATATATATGTATATATATACGTACATACGGCATTCTTATTAATTATTAAATTGCCAATTGCAAGAAGCAATTTTATTTCTTTGTCACATGCCTCGTTTTTACAAATTATTATTGTCATTTAATATCTTATGACATTTACGTAGGATTTAAAAATAATTAAAATATCGATGTTTACATAATTATTGCAATTTTGTATTAAAATACAATTTTTTTGGCATACCAATTTTTTTTTTTTTTGAAATAGTGAGCTTGAGAAAGAAAATATTTATGCAACAGAATCGCCCTTTTTCCCGCACTACTAGTTACTACTACATCAAAGGGGAAAATTTCGTCAATTGCTTTTCCGCTCATTTTTGTTTTTTTTTTTACTTTGCTTTCTTATTCAAGCGATTAAAATTAAAATATTTATTAACACTAACTATTTACCGGCAAAAATTAAAAATCACCACTGACGCAAAGAATGACAAATGAAACCGGCAACCTTAGCTCGTTGACAGCTGTTGCTAACAGCGAGTAGAAAAAAAGCAAAAATAAACACGTTGCCGGTAGTGTTAGGATGACAGCGAGTTAAAGCGTTTGTTTTGTATTTGCAAGCAAAAAAAAAGTAGAAAAATTGTAAATAAAATAAAAAGAGAAAGAAATATTTAAAAAAATATTGAAAAAAATAACTAAAAATATTAAAAAGGCAAACGATGGAAATTATGGCAACATGCCATCGACAAATGGTTTGGGCGTTCTTGATTGGACCAGCACAGAGCAGCGATTGTTGCTTTATAGCTTTATAGGTATACTCGTTTGTGCCTGCTTCATAGAGCATATAGTCAAGTCTTTTTTTATTTTAATTTTATTTTTTTTTTTTTGGCAAAATATTATGACTAACAACGAAGCAACAATTTTGATTTTTTTGATGCATAACCCTTGTGGGCAAAATACCAAATGCATATCATTCAATATATAAAATAATGTGCATACATAGCGAGACAGCTGTTTCGAAATCTAGCGACAAAATACCTACTGTGTCAAAGACAAGAATTTTGAAGTAGAAAAAAAAAAATTTTACCAAATATTTTTAAATGTTTTTTAAATTTTTATATGTACACGTATGTGCTGTATTTTGCCTCCCGCCAGCCAATCAAATTTAATTCGCATACGTTTGCTGCCAATTTCGGTGAAAAGCGCCCGTTCAACGGTCAACAGCCGTGCGCCTTGTTGCTTTCTTCATTTTTGTATATTATATAAATAGCTGGTTTTGTTGTATTTTCATTTGTATTGAAACATTTAAAAATAAGCTCGCGCTAATTTATTTTTGAATTCTAAGATTTTCTTGTGTTTGTGTCTGTGGTACGCAGTTTTTCAGGCGTTCTTTTACTATGTTCGCTTGCAATCGCAAAATTTATGTGTGTATTTTTGTATTATTGCTATCTCTTTTGCATATATTAATCCAGTGACTTTTGGTTGCGAAGTTGTGGAAATTTATGCTTTCAAAATTTTCCGACCTTTGGTATTTTCAAATTTTTATAGGTTATGCTACTTAAGGAATTATAGCGCCTATTTGCCTTCCGAAATTATTGGGAAATTGAGAACAGACATGTTTTTTTTTGCTTTTAAACTTTTCTTGGCCAAAAAGCCTAGTTTTTACTTAAAACAAATTTTTTCTCGTTTTGTTTTGGAACTCGATAAGAAAATAAAATTTGCAAATATGTATGTGCTCTAGCTGTCGCACGAGACAAATATTTTGAGAGTCCTATTTCCGTAGTCACCGAATATTAAATATTTAAATATTTATTATTATTATTAATTTATTTTTATAATTAATTTATGTTTTTATTTTTTTTTATTTATTTATTTTTTTAATATTTATTATTTTTATTTTCAAAATTTTGAAAACAAAATGTGATGAACATATATTCAAAAAATTCCTTGATTGACGTCAGTTAACGCGGCCAAAAGTGGTCGATTCTAAACTTAAAGAAATAAATTGTAAATTTATTTGTCCTTCGCCTAGTGTGTCATGAATCAGCACACACCCTTTTTTCATGAGTTTTGAGTTTTGAAAATTTTGATTTTATTTTATTTTTCACTGTTTGTTGTTTATTGTGCTAGGTTATTGTTTATTGTTTTTGACATAATTGAGTCACTCAGGGTTGAAAAGTGGAATTGCTTCCGATTGTGAAATAAAAATGTTTGTGTCATAATATTGGAAAAAATAATAACAATAATTGAATGAAAAAAAATAAATGAAAAAATAAAAATATATAAAAAATAAATTAATTGAAAATAAAATAAATATACATATAAAGAAAAATAAATATATACAATAATTAAAATTAATTAATAAAAATTAATAATAAATTAAAATACATATCAAAAAATAAATGCAAAATTAAAAGTAAATAAATAATTCAACTGAATGAGCAATAAATAAATATAATAATAATATAATATAAATAGATTAATAAAAAATTTTATTAATTACACATGTCCACATTTATTGATATTGAATAAATTAATAAAATAAATTCAATGTGAAAAATTTACTAAGTAATTTTTTTTTGTAAAAATTGTAAATGAATAAAAAGAATTAAAATTAAAAAAATAGTGAAAAATTAATAAATAATTAAAATTAATTATTTAAAAATTAAAAATTAATTAAAACTTATAAAAAATAAGTGAATAATTACAAAAAAAACTAAAAAATTAATAAGTGATTGAAAAAAATGAGTAATAAATAAATATAATATAAAAACATTAATAAATTAAAATTATTAAAAAAATATTTATATATATATAATTGGCGCTTTGTAACCGCTGAAGGGATTTCCTTCAATTTGTGATTTTGCGTCTTGATGTATTTTCAACAAATCTAGGGACCTAAAGGTTATACTAAGCCACCTCCGAACGGCTGATGGTTTTTTTACGAGGAGCCTTTATTTCATTATTTCATGTCAGAAATACACTCGGAAGGGTTGACATTCCCTGCCGAAAGGCGAGAAAATATATATTAATATTAAATAAATTAATAAAATAAATTTAATGTGAAAAGTTTACTTTGTAAGTTTTTTGCAAAAATTGTGAAAGAATAAAAATTTACAAAATAAATTCAAATTAAAATTAAAAAAAGTCGTGGGAAATTAATAAATAATTATAATTAATTCATTAAAAATTAAAAATTAAATTAAATGTATAAGAAATAAATAAATAAAAAATTAAAGTTAATTAATTAAAAATTAAAAGTTAAAAAAAATATATAAAAAATAAATAGATAAAAAATTAAAATAAGTGCATGAAGAAAAATTAGTAAATAATTAAAGTAAATAAGTGATAAATAAATACAATATAAATACATTAATAAAATAAGTTACACGAAAAAAAATTATTGGTATTAATAAATTAGCAAAATAAATTTATTGTTCAAAAATTTATTAACATTTCTTTTTTCTTCTTTCTTCTTCATAGAAAATTATGCAATAATTATTTATTAACAAAAATTAATAATCATCACTAACATAATGAATGAATGAAACTGCCGATGTCAGCTCGTTGACAGCTGACAGCTAGCAACGAGTAGGTCGGAAGCGAAAATAAACACGTGGTCTGTGGTTAAGATATCAGCAAATGAAAATATTTGCTTTGCATTGAGAAAAAATAATATTTTTAATGCAAGAAATTTTTTATTTATTAAATTATCGATTCTTTTTTTACACCAAAAAGCTTCCGGTAACATAACTGACATAATAAACAAAATAAATGCCAAAGCATAAAACTTAACCTATAAAAATTACGCAGCACAAAAAATCATTTCAAACCCTAAATAGACCATACGTAAGCCTAAACGCAATAACGATAAACAACTAACTAAACACTAAAAACTAATATCATCATAAATAACAACAAATGCATGTGGCAAGCAGAGCTTAGATAACTTTCAGTTTCTTCTTCTTCCGCAAATGCATAATTTTCACAATAATTGTGTGAAGAGAGGGCAAGAAGTGAATGTATATATGTACATGGAATGAAGGGGTGAGGTGTTGGCATCTATGGGGAATCAATTTTATATGTATGTATGTATGTATGTATGTATGTATATGGCCAAGGAGGTGTAAATTGCCAGAAACAGCGCAGCGAATTGCAGATGTGGCGTCATATTGACTGTTAACAAGTTAACAAAAATAAAAAGGCGGAAACGATGAAGCAAATACCGTAGGGAAAAGCAAAAAACAAAAATAAAGAAAATGTGCAAAGTAAAAAACAAAGATGTATGTGCGAGTATGTACGTGTATGTATATACAAATATGCTGTTTACATTGTTGTTAGTAACCCTGTAGGGTGCAAGTTATGAACTTAACCTCAAAAGTAAAAAAAAAGCGAAACAAATTTTATTTTAAACAAACTGAAAGTAAATTTTAAAAGCGTTTAACTTTAGCAATGAATTAAATTTTTTTTAAATCAAACATTGAATACACAAAAATAAATAAAAGCTTATTTTTTCGGGTAGAAAAAAGACGAAAATAGAAAAATACGCACATAAAATCAACAAAGGAAATAAATTCGAAACTAACAGACAAAAAAAAAATCACGGAAACATAGTAAATCGCAAACAGAATATGTGTGTACTCGTATTCATATACATACTTATGTATATAGTACTTATATTTTCCTCTTTTCTTGACTAAAACAAAACCGCATTATAACTGCAGCTGCATCCAGCAACTCTGTGGCTACAACAAATAATGACCGCAATTTTTCGCAAGATCTAACAGATAATCTGAGTGCACTGCGTATATATGTATGTATATATAGTGAATATGGTATGTTTAAATAGACATTTTTTTTTGTGGTGCGCCTTAATATGCATTTATTTTATTTTATGTTGCATACATTTGTTTTTATAGTTCATTGTTGCATATTCCTCAACGCAAAAAGCTGCAACGTTGTTGTGGCTGCCACATGTGTTGTTAAAGGCTGTGGCCAGTCGTACAACAATTGTGCTTTTTTTGTTTTGGTCAATAGAGGCACAGACATGCTATGCACTGCATATATTTTGTATTATAAAGGTTTTTTGTTTGCAATTTTCAAAACCTTTTATATTCATTACTATTGGTAACAATTTTTTGTTGCTTTTTATATATCTTTTTTCCAGCTTTTAAGACAATATCCGACCGTTAGCGGCTATGAAACAATGAACACATTGGCTAAATAAACAATGAACTGAAAACTTTTTGTGGTGAAGCAGTGAAAAGTAAAAAAGAAACAAAACGAAGAAAAAATTAACACAAAAAGTTGTAATAAAGAATAGAGGCATAAAATTTTAAATTAGTCATAAATAAAGCTGTTTATATCTGGGCAATATAAACCACAGACAAAGTGGTGGGATTTGTTGAAACGAAACAATGGCAATGCATAGGACTTAATTGGTGGGAAAATAGAAAACAAATCTTAAGTGACATATTTATTTCATTTTATTAAATTTTGTTAAATTTTATTTATGTATTTTGTTTTAATCAAATTTAATTTAATTTTATTTTGCTTAGTTTTAATTTTTATTTAACTTTATTTAGTTCATTTGTTTTATTGTTTTATTGTATTTACTTATTTTAATTTTTAACTTTATTTTATTTTTCATTATTATAACTTTATTTTAATTAATTTCAAATAATTTTATTATATTATATTTGTTTTATTTTATTTTCTTTTATTTAATATTATTTTATTTCGTATTATTCTTCTTCTTCTTATGTTTTGGGTCGTTTTATTTCATTTTATTAATTTTATTTTATTCCATTTCCTTTCGTTTTTTTCTTTGATTTTATTTTTTATTGTATTTTATTTTGCTTTATTTTGTTTTAATAATTTCATGTTATATTATTTAATTTTGCTTCATTTACTTTATTTTCATTTATTTTCACTGTTATTTTCCTTTATTTTAATTAAGCGTATTTTATCATAATTTAGCTTTAATTTAATATAAAATGTTTTATTTGACTTTATTTAATTTAATTTGTTTTTAAAATTTTAAAACTTTTTTTATATAATTTTGTTGCAATTTTTTTCAATATACATATATATTTCCTTTTTTTGTCTTGATTTATTTTATTTTGCTTTATTTATTTTAGTTTTATTTTATTGCAATTAAGCTTTATTTTATAAACAAATATTTTATGTCATTTCACTTTATTTTACTTTAATTTAATTTTAGTTTAGTTTATTTTTATTACATTTTTTTTTAATTATTTTATATTACTTTTTTATAATTTAGCTTTATTTTATATAAAATATTTTATTCAAAATTATTTTATATAGTTTTATTTTATTTCATTTAATTTTTATGTAATGATTTTTTTTTTTAATTTAGCTTTATTTCTTATAAAATATTTTATATAAATTTATTTAATTTAATTTATATTTTTTATTTTATATTATTTTGTTTAAATTTTTTAAATACATATATATTTCGTATTTTTATGTTAATTTATTTTATTTTGCTTTATTTGAATATTTTATTTTAATTAGTTTTATTTTATTCTAATTTAACATAACTTTATTTTATATTAAATATTTTATTTTATTTTATTTTAATTTATTTAATTTAATTTTATTTCATTTTATTTTATTTTATTCAGCTTTAAATTATTTTAAAACTTGTATTTCTTTTATTTATTTTTCATTTTACTTTATTTAATTTCAATTTTATATATTAATTTATTTTATAGTATTTTATTTTGTTTTTTTTATTTTATTTTATTTTTTTTATTTTCATATATTTATTTTATTTTTTAATATATACATCTTTTCTAAATTTCTTGTTTTACTCCATTTCATTTTTAAGATTCCAATTTACGTAGAAATCATCTCTCATGACGCTCCACATTCAAATGTAATGGAAAATGCTTTTAAATAAGAAATTTTATATATATATATTCCTTTCCATGGATTTCTCTTTGAATTCTCTCAAGAAAGTAAAATTCAATTTTACGGTCAAAAGTAAAAGGGGAAGAATACTAAAGCAATAACTGCTTACAACAAACCATTGCTTGCAACTCAGCCTCTCCCTCTTTCGCTCCGTTTTATCTCATGGCATTGCTTGGCCTTGAGAGTTGCACACGAATGAAGCATGCAACAAATCAGCAGGACTCTTTTTCTCAACAATCAAGCAGTGAAGAGTAACAAATGCCAAAGCTGAGATAAAATGTGTTTTTTTTCTTGTTTTTTTTTATGGCGAAATGTTGAGAGGAAAAACTGCGAAATCAAATTAAGCGTCGTTAATGCAAATGCTTACTTCTCTAGTTAAAGTTGCTTTCCTTTATATTTATTTTATTTTATTTTTTCCTCTTCACTCAAGTGCTTGTGTGTTGTTTGGGCGACGCTGTGATGAATATAGTTTTTAGTGTTGCTTCTTTTATGCGCTATTTTATTTAGAACTCTCTGTTTGCTCTTTGGCTTTCGCAACAACAATGTAGTCCCAAAGTACTTGTGAAAGGAAATTCATAGGATCAACAACGACGTCGGTTGCATTAATTTAAAAATAAAGTTTTACGACAATTTGTGAATTGGATTTCTTTCTCATTTAATTTATTTCCTTCTATTTATTTTTTTTAATTAGATTTATTTTAATTAATTTTATTATTTTTTTATTTTACTTCACTTTAATATACTTTGTTTTTCATTTATTTTTTTATTGTATTTTGTTTTATTCATTTCATTTCATTTTGTTTTATTTTATTTTATTTTATTTTATTTTATTTTATTGTATTTTATATTATTTTATTTTATTTTATATTATAGGTATTATTTTGTTTTAATTTAGTTTATTTTATTTTATTTTACTTTATTTTATTTTGTTTTAGTTTATTTTATTTTACTTTATTTTATTTAAATATGTTTTTATTTCACTTTATTTTATTCTATTTTATTTATGCAAAACCAACAAGTAATTACTCGCCTTGTAGGTGACACTTCCCTCTCAGCGATCAATCGTCTCCGTGATTTACTCACCGCAATCACAGCGTACCGTTCAGTCATCAATCAGCTGTTAAATAAATACGATCTTTATTTTCGGTCGAAATTTTGTCGATAAATTATTGCAAAACCATGAAAAACAAAGGCGCATACATATTTAATAATATAAATCAATTAATTTTACAATCCACTCCACATTTGTGGTTACGCTTCAACGCCACACAGAGAGGCCTCACCCCCATTTAATGCAAAATATCTGCCAACAACAATTTAAAGTCTGAAGATTATTACAAATCGAAAGGCAGATGTAGATGCTGCTTGACAAATGTGCGAATATAAATATGTTTGTACATACATATATGTGTACATATGTACATATGCGCATGTAAAACTCATACGCACCGGTGCACTTGCTGGTCGTTTTCAATGGTCTGAGAATTATTGTTGCGCTTCAACGCTTTAGCTTGGTATTTATTGTAATTCGTTTATTTGTGCATTTATACATATATATACCTATGTATATATATTGTATGTAAATGTATGGTGCATATTTATATCCGCAAACGCCCGCATATTTTAATCGAGCGTATTTGTTTTATGGAAGATTTGCGCATTTCAAGTGCACCGCAACAAAAACAACAACAGATATCAGACAACCTATTGCACCGTTGCAGCAGCCGTGGATAGAGGCAAATGCGAATAATATTGCACCAGCTTTGCTGGCTTTTTGGTGACAATGGCGGAGGCTTTGTCGCTTTGATTGCATTTGCCGTGATTTTAGTGCGCCGCAGCTTTTGGGTGACTACAGTCGGTCGTTGGGTCGCGTACCTTCTTAACGGTTAATGTGTGTTAAAAAGCGGGAGTTGAATCCATGCTAAATTCGTTGTTTGTGCGCGATTGAGCATTGAGTTTTTATACAGCTTTGCTTTTGTTTCTTAAATTGAATGCAGTTTTGCAACGATTTGTTGCAAAAAGTGTTTAAAAAGACGCTTGAGAAAGGTGTTTGAGACAAGAAAGCAGTTTTTGCATTCAAAGTGCGCAAGAAAGTGAAGTTGAGGCGTGAAAGCCCAAAAGGCATGAATAATAAAGAAATATTAATCACAGTAAGCGAAAGATAACAGCTACTTTTTAATTATTTTGGAAGGAAAACCCGGCAAGGACCTAAATTTAGGCAAGGTAAGGCATTTTAAATATCTTTCGTATAAAATAAAATAATATAAAAATAAAAAGAAAGAAGAAATTAATAAAACAAACAAATACTAAAATTGTGTAAAACAAATAAAACTGAAAAAATAAAGTATAACTAAATTAAATTAAAATAAATTAACTAAAAAATAATAATATAAAATAAATTAGCTTAAATTATAATAAAATAAAATAACTTAAAATAAACTAAAGTAATGGAAAATAAAAAGGATATCATATAAAAATATAAATAAAAATACATAAATCAAATCAAGTAAGACATAACGAGGCAAAATAAAATAATATAAGCTGAAGCAAAGTAAAGTAAAAATAAAATAAAAAATGAAATGAAATAAAATAAAATGAAAAAATAAATAAATCAAAATAAAAAATTAAATATAAAATAAAATAAAAAAATTAAATATTGAATAAAATAAAATAAATAAATGAAATTATAATTGAAATAAGATAAATGTAATCAAAAATATAATTATTGAAAATAATAAAATGAAATAAAGGAACAAAATAAAGTAAAATAAAACAAAGAATAAAAATAAATAAAAAACTAAAAAAAAAATAAATTAAAATAAAATAATAAAAATAAAATAAAATAAAATGAAATAATATATGTAAAATAAAATATATAAAACAAACAAAGCTAAAGCAAAATAAAATCAAATAAAATAGAAAAAAGTGAAATAAAATAAATTAAAATAAAATAAAATAAAATAAAATAAAATAAAATAAAATAAAATAAAATAAAATAAAACAAAATAAAATAAAATAAAAAAAATAAAATAAAATAAAATAAAATAAAATAAAATAAAATATAATAAAATAAAATAAAATAAAATAAAATAAAATAAAATAAAATAAAATAAAATAAAATAAAATAAAATAAAATAAAATAAATTAAAATAAAATAAAATAAAAAAATAAAATAAAATAAAATAAAATAAAATAAAATAAAATAAAATAAAATAAAATAAAATAAAATATAATATAATATAATATAATATAATATAATATAATATAATATAATATAATATAATATAATATAATAAAATAAAATTAAATTAAATTAAATAAAATAAAATAAAATAAAATAAAATAAAATAAAAAAATAAAATAAAATTAAATTAAATTAAATAAATTGAATTAAAAGAAAAAAAAAACAAAATTAAATTAAATTCAACAAATAAAAATAAAAATAAAATATAAACACTTAAGCAAAATAAAATATAAAAAAAACAATAAAAGCAAGGAAAATAAAATAAAATAAATATCATAACAAAATAAAATAATAGAAAGTAAATAAAAAAGAAAATAAAATAAAATGAATCAAAATAAAATATAAAAAATAAAATGAATCAAAATAAAATATAAAAAATAAAATGAAGTAGTAAAGAAATTTTGATTTAATTAAATTAAGCTCAAACAAATAAGAAATTTAAGTTAAAGTCAAATAAACTAACACAAACTAAAATAAAATAAAATGAAATAAAATAATGAAATAATTTAAATATAACAATAAAAAGGCTATATCTATTAGTATACTTTACTGCGATATTTCTACTAACTTTACTGTATAATTTATGAATTAACACTAGCGTAGAGAGTCACTGCACTACAGCGAGGTCTAGAGATACGAAATACGCCTTTGTTTTGAAATTTGTGTTCCCTTGTTGAAAAAGGCACAGTGTATTGTGGTTATATATTACAGATATATATTCATTATATACTTGCTATATGTTGAAAATGTTTCATTATTTTTTATGCACATTTTGTAATTGAGTTGTGCAATACATACATCCATATATATACCTATATGATGTCGGTAGTCAATGACAAGAAGATATTTAAACATTTCATTAGCACCTCAACTACGGTATGGCGGCGACATACAGTCAACACTTTATAAAAATTTACGATCAGACCGAGCGTGTGTAGAGTTGAGTGATGGGAAGGTGATGAATGAGGACGTCATTAAATTACATATATACCTACATACACTTTTAAAATATTTAAAAGTAAAAGGTAGACTTCATGCATGCATTGTATAATAAATAGATAATGATTTATATATGTGTGTACACTTACTTGATGGCTTTCTCGGCGCGCATTATTAAATTGCAGCGTGTTCTTTGTTTTTGTTGATTTCTTTGGTGTTGGTTTAAACAACACGCCCTCTAATGTGGCGAAACAAAGGATGAATAATATTGATTGCGGTTGAAATGTACATATAAATTTATATTATATACATACGTGTATGTACCTTATATAAAGATGGAAACTAGAACCAAAAGAATCCTTTGTGCACCCCGCTGGTATTTAGTTATAATGTCGAACATATTATATGTTTCATGTGGGCTGTGACCATGACAGTGGCTTTCATTAATTTTGTTTTATTTTATTTTTAATTTTTTTTTGTTCTAAAACAATTTTTTTTTAATTAATTTCTATTTTTTTCTATTTAATTTTTTTACATATATTTTTTTTATTTTGTAAAAAAGCGCGAAAAACCGCATAAAACCATGCTAAAACACAACATGATGCAATATTTTGGCAAGGAAGTGCGTGTGTACTGTTTAGAGTTTAGCCCATGGCATTACGTAGACTGGCTGAGTGCAATTGATCGGTCATGCGAAAGACAACTTGAGCATATAATAAATTTAACTAATGGCAATAGAAATACTTTTGTGCAATTTAAAAGTGCTGATGCGAATATATATAAATTACACATGCATTCGTGTACATACGTGTACAAAGCACAAGTCATCGGACCGTAGAGTGAATGAAATAAATTAAATTAAATT